>CAUYON010203886.1:0-15928 GCA_963573935.1 Arctocebus calabarensis | reverse complement strand
TCCCAGCTACTAGGGAGGCTGAGGCAAGAGAATCGCTTAAGCCCAAGAGCTGGAGGTTGCTGTGAGCAGTGTGACGCCACGGCACTCTACCCAGGGCGATAAAGTGAGACTCTGTCTCTACAAAAAAAAAAAAAAAAAATGCTGAAACGAGATGCAATTACATTTGTTTGAATACAATGATGTGCTCCTAATGTATTAGGGTAAATCAAATACACTGTGTCCAGTAGGCTTCCATTGGAATAAGTAAAGGATGAGGAAGAGAAGGAAAAGCAGGGGAGAGAGAAAGATGACAAGGACGAAGTGATGTGATTCAGAACCAGAATCTCAAATTGCCTTGCTGGAAAATGACCAGTCTCTTCCTGGATCCCCAAAAGGCAGAAGCTGATCTCCAGGAATTTCTTCAAGGACCCATTTTTCAAAAGACCTCAGGAAAAGCAGCAGCAACAAAGGAAGAGAGAATGATGTGGTAAATTAAGAGCCCGTGGCTCCTGTGTTCTACTCTGAGATCTGCCATCACTACTGACGTTCCCTAAGTACACTTAACTTTTTCAGTAGACATGGTTCAGGGGTCTTTTCTTCAAAATGTCTTTTCTTGAATTTGTTAGGTCAGCTCCAGGCAGCCATATTCAGTTGACCCTGCCCCTTGCCTTCCATTCTCACAACTGATTGGACCAAGGCTGGACACATGACCCAAAGAAAGCCAATCCCTGTTTCTGATCAACTACAGAAACGGATCAGAAACTGTAGATTCTGATCAGTCTACAGTTAGAATCTCATTCATATTCTCTCTCTCTCTCTCCCCTCGCTCCCCATCACTTGTCTGTGATGCTCAAAGGAGTAATCAAGTCATATAAAACTGAGGCTAGATAGACAGAAAAGGTCACTCAAGAAAAAGAAGATGTAGAAAAACAGAGAAGGGAGGTTATGCATACCCTAGGAAACAAAGGGCGCTGCGCTGTTCCTAGTGGTTTCCATGTTCCAGTTTTCATGAGTCCCCAAGATTCTGAAGTACATCCCTTTCCTGAGCTAGTCAAAGTAGTTTGTTTCTTGCAACGAATGACTGCTAACTAAAATAGCAAGGATTGTGTGCACATTATACTTTCTTCTATACCTCTTGTGTCTAGCTGAGGGTCTGGTATGTATTTTAAATACTATTAATATATTAATAATTAAGAATAGTAGCTAACATTCCTTGTGCTCCTAGTGTGCACCTAACACTCTGCCAAGTTCATTAACAGGACTGTCACTTAAGCCTCACAGTAAACCTATGGTAGTTATAAGTCACCTCCTTTTGACAAGAAGGGAAACTGAAGCTCAGAGAAATTAAATCAGGATTGGCTTCAGATATTTGACATTTTGGATCAGATAATTCTTTGCTGGATATTTATAGGATACTTAGCAGCATCTCTGGCCCCTACACAGCAGATGCCAGTAACAGTTTCCCCAAATCTCACCAAGTTGTGACAACCTAAAATATCTTCAGAAATTACCAAATGTCCCTGGGAGACAGACTTGTGTCTTTGGGGTAGATTCTTGTCTCAAAGGGATGTATGAACTGGGGACCACCAGGTTAGATGATCTCAGCTGGCAAATGTGGGGCTGGGATTCCAATCCCATCTGCATATGTTGGAGACAAAAGCTCTTTATTACCACACTGTCTGCCTCTGGTGTTACAAGACTTTTTCCACGATATAACATTAAGTGGAAAAATATATACACCCCAAATTGAATGGTCTCATTAGGAGTCATAGGAAAAAGAAGTACTTAAAAATGTCAACTGGGATTTGGTCTGATTGATGGGATCCTTTTTGATCCTTTTCCATATTTTCCAACATTCACAAAACGAGTATCTATGACTTTGTAATCAGAAACAATCAATACCTATTAAAAATTATGTTGAATCTCACTTACCAAAGAAATTAGCCAAGCACATTTCAAAAGGGCATAGTGACTTTTGTTTTTCACGTTATAATTATATCTGTTTGCTCATTCATTGACTTTTCCAAGCTCCATGAACATTCACACTGCAGGACCCCACATTCATGACAGATCAGTTTGCTCTGCTTCCTAAGAAGCCTGGTTCTGTGTTCCAGCTAGGGGCAGTCACTCTGCTCTCCTTGTCTCCTTCTTTTAAATGGAAAATTCTGCACCTCAAACAGTAATTGTCCCAAAAGAAATTTAAGGAGCAATGGGGAGGTTTGTTCCTCTCCATTTGCAGGGAAGAAAATTGAGCTTCCCAAGGAACGTGCAGCCCAGAGGAAATTAAACACAGTGCAAAACTCCGCTCTCCTTCCACACACACCAATATATCCATAAAGATGCCAACGTCCTACAGCAATTAGGGTAGGTTTGGAGTCTGACTTTGCAAGAGGAACTGTTTGCATGCTTGGAGCCTGGACACCTACCAGCACCCTCTGGAAACGATGTCTTACAAAAGCAGAAGAGGAAAGTGATGGTTTCAGAGCCGTATAAACTTTGATCTGTTTCAAAGCTCTTCCAAAACACACACACACACACACACACGCTGCCTCCCTGTGTGACCTTGAGCTGGTGATGCAGTCTCTCAGAGTCCCAGTTCCCTCATTTTTACTAAATGGACATGACAGTCTCTAGTTATAGGACTGTTCGGTGTGTCAAATGAGATCAGAGAAATAACACGCCGAGCACAGGGGCTGACACATGGTGGCCCTCAGCGAGGGAAAGCAACCCTTGGTGGTCCAACCATTAGAGGAAACACAAGCCTCTTGTGGTGTGGGGTAGATGCTTGTCTCGGGGGACACGTGAGTTTCCCATTGCTGTTGTAACAAATCACCATGACTTGGAGGCCTTAAAAGAAATTACACATGTCAGAAGTTCAAAATGAATCTTACAAGGCAAGGTCAAAGTGTCAACAGAGCTACATTCCCTCTGGAGGGGCTAGGAAAGATTCTGTTTCCTTGCCTTTCCTGGCTTCTTGAAGCTGCCCACATTCCTTGTCTGGGGCTTCCTTTCTCCATCTTCCAGTCCAGCAGCATCTGCAGATCTATGTTGCTGACCTCTGTTTCTTCCTTCACATCTTCTCCCAATCACGTGTCCCTCTTCTAAGGGCCTTTAAGGTTACATTGGGTCCCTCTAAGTAATCCAGTGTGATCCACTCATCTCAAGATCTTTTATCTGCAAAGTCCCTTTTGCCGTGGTACTTTGCCATGGTAGGTAACATAGTCACAGGTTTCAGGGATTAAGGTGTAGACATCTTTGGGTGGGAGCATTATTCTACCCACCACAAGAGATAAGAAAGCAGTCCAGGGTGGTACCTGTGGCTTAAGGAGCAGGGCGCCAGCCCCATATACCAGAGGTGGCGGGGTCAAACCAGGCCCTGGCCAAAAAACTGCAAAAAAAAAAAAAAAAAGGAAAGCAGTCCAACCTTATCATCAAATAGCCAGAGCCAATTATAATACTGGTAACACTTGGCATACTTGAGGGCTGGAAGTGGTCTTAAATGGTCTAGTAGTTAATGAGCATTAATCATATGCCAGGCTTCCCAGAGGGGTCCTGGGTACTGCTGGAGGGGATGTGAAGTTTGAGATCCTCTCTAGGCTACCAAAAAAGCCTATCTGCTGCATATATTGGATGATATATATATATATATAAATTTTTTTTTCCAGTTTTTGACTGGGGCTGAGTTTGAACCCGCCACCTCCAGTATATGGGGCCTACTCCTTTGAGCCACAGGTGCCGCCCTGAATTATATTTTTTTAAATATATCTACTACATTAAAACATTTTTTTAAGTCTCTGATCAACGAAAGGCTCTCATTTTAATGATGAACTGAGGTCCAGAAAGATTCAGTGACTTACCAGCAAGACAGAGGAAGATCAGCCTAAAAGTGAGTGATCTTTCTCTTCTATCCTGGCAGTCCCTGAGCAATCATTCCAGAGGGAGTAGCCTATAGTGGTAAAGATCATGAACTTGAAGTATGCGCACAAATTCAAGTCCTGCCCAGACAACTGCTGAGTAATGTGTTTCTAAGCCTGTTGTGAGGTCAGATCAAATGAGACAAAAGAGAAAGCACTAGCCCACAGCACATGCTCAGCTTGGTAAGCTGTCATTGCTCACTAACTGGCATTGTTATTATTTCTTCACATTTCTTGTCTCTTAGGCTACAACTGTAAGTTCTTTGAAAATAGAACTGGCTCGGCGCCTGCGGCTCAACGGGCTAAGGCGCCAGCCACGTACACCTGAGCTGGAGGGTTCAAATCCAGCCCAGGCCTGCCAAACAACAATGATGGCTGCAACCAAAAAATGGCTCGGCATTGTGGCGGGCACCTGCAGTCCCAGCTACTTGGAAGGCGGACGCAAGAGACTCGCTTGAGCCCAGGAATTGGAGGTTGCTGTGAGCTGTAATGCCACAGCACTCTATCCAGGGTGACAGCTTGAGGCTCTGTCTCAAAAAAAAAAAAAAAAGAAAGAAAGAAAAGAAAATAGAACTGATGTGACTTGCCTTTGTGAGACGGCTGGGTGCCTCACTCTCTCTCTTTACCTCACCAGTTCCTTTGAATCTCCTCAGGTCTCTTCTGAAATAACTAACCCTCCTGGAGAGAAGCCATCCAAGACCACCTACAAAGCATTAAGTCTCCTGATTTACACTCTCACAAGACCCTGAATTCTCTTTTTTAGACTTCACTCCAATTATTATTAAATTATTATTCATGCAATAATGTGTCTGATCCCAGCCTCTACAATGCAAGCTCTCCAAGGACAGCAAGTTAATTGGGGCCATGTGACTAATTCTGGCTCATGAGCTGTTACATGGCATTTCAGAGCAAAAGCATAGAAAAGCTGGCATGGTAATTCACGAGTTACCGAGTGCCCCGCTGCAGTGATAGACAATGCCCCTGGATTCAGCCTGGATTCCTGCGTGACTATACCAAGACGCTCCCTCTGCTGATCCACACTGGATGTGTAGCATGAAAGAGAAAACCAAACAAAATAAAACAAAAACTTGATTGTTTCATATGTCTGGGATTTTTAAAGTTAAACTGTAGCACAACCCTAGCCTGTCCTGTCCGATACATTATTTGTTTCTTTTGGGTTTTTTTGTTTTGTTTTGAGAGCCTACCTTCAATGCCCTCGGTAGAGTGCTGCAGCGTCACAGCTCACAGCAACCTTAAACTCTTAGGCTCAAAGTGATTCTCTTGGCTGAGCCTCCCAAGTAGCTGGGGCTACAGACACCCGCCACAACACCGAGCTATTTTTTAGAGACAGGGTCTTGCCCTTACTCAGATTGGTCTCGAACTCCTGAGCTCAGAAGATACACCTGCATCGGCCTCCCAAAGTGCTACAGGCACAACAATATATCGTTACATTCCTAGTACCCAGCACAGTGTTGGGCATGCAGAAAATGCTCCCTAATTTCTCAAATTAAAAAAATATAGACTTATCATTTGATCCAACAATTCCACTATTGGGTATCTACCCAAGGAAAAGAAGTCACTGTATTAAAAAGACGCCTGCACTTGAAGGTGTCGAGTCATTTATTGTAGCACAATTTCCAATTGCAAAGATGTAGAATCAACCTAAGTGCCCATCGATTCATGAATGGACATGTAGTGTATACATGTATATGTATATACCATGGAGTACTACTCAGCCATGAAAAGGAATGATACAAGGTCTTTTGCAGCCACTTGGATGGAATTAGAGACCATTATTCTAAGTGAAGTATCTCAAGAAAGGAAAAACAAACACTTCGTGTTCTCACTAATAAGTAGAAGCTAAACGGTGGGCATACACAGGCACAGAGATGTAAAAGTTGGGTAAAAACTTACCTTCCAGGTACAATGAACCTTATTCTGATGACAGGCACACTAAAAGCCCCAACTTAGGTATTATACAAGAAATACGTGTAACAAAACATTTGTACCCCTTTATATTTTGACATTTTTAAAAACTACTCCAAAAGTATTTGCTGAATAAACGAATGAATTAGCTTCAGAAGCCACAGTCAGAATATATGCTATTTCCTAAAGCAGTGGATGACAGCTTTCCACTACCAAAAACAAACAAAAGACTTAGTTTCAAAAGTGAAATTCCAGGATCCCTGTCATGTGCTGTGCAAACTAGAGATGGAGGCTCTTCGACCTTGAAGTTGCAGGGCTCTGAGTCACCATCATGTTTTTGGAGGTCACAGAAACACTCAGTGAGGCTGAGGACAATTAGGTACTCAACAAAGGGATAAAACCCACTACAACCAGAGCTATTAGTCACAGGGCATTACTTAGAAATTGTTGCAATTTATAATATTTATAAATTGATCTGTAGGAACCCACAAACATTGCTCATCAATATAACTAATTGGCTTTATGAGTGTGTTTGGTTGGCTAAAACATTCAGGCCTTTGTCATCATGGTCTTGAAGAAAAAAAGAACTCATGCATTCTGGAGCCTTTGGCTGGGGTCTTGGCATTCTGATAACTCTACAAGGTATTGAGCAAGGAATTGAGGGAAAGTGGTATATTTAAGAAGTGGAGGAAACACCAGTATGGAATTGGAGAAGATACAACAAATAAAGGGTGTACTATTAAGTGAACTACCACAGAGGGCAATAACAACTTAATCCCTGAGCAAACTCTAGGGCAGTGGTTCTCAACCTTCCTAATACCACAATGTATTTTCATTGTTAAAAAGGTGTCGTGACTACTCAGCCCTAATATGAAGCCGATTTATAGCTTTCATATGAAGGCTAAAACCCAATTGTAGCACAAGAATACAGGGAAAAGGGAAAGGGAAGGAAGGGGAGGGGGAAGGATGGGTGGAGGGAGGGCAATTGGTGGGATCACACCTACGGTGCATCTTAGCAGGGTACTGGTGAAACTTATTAAATGTAGAATATCAAGGTCTTCATATAGTGACTAAGAAAATGCCATGAAGGCTATGTTTAACACTACGATCAAAATATTTCAGATTGTATATGAAGTCAGCACATTGTGCCCCATGATTGCACCAATGTACACAATTATGATTTAATAAAATTATTTTTTAAAAAAAAGCAAATGTAGCAACATGCTAAAAATTGATTAACCTGGATAAATGGTTAACAGGAGTCCTCTGTAATATTTTGACAACCCTCCTGTAAATTGGAGATTATTTCAAAATATAAACATAAAAAAACACTTTCTCCAAAAAAAAAGGGGGGGTCATGACCCACAGGTTGAGAACCGCTGCTCTAGGGAAAGGCACAACACACACCTTTTCCATCTTACCGATCATTCAGGGCTCAGCTGAAATAACCCACTCCAGGAGCAAAGGAACGAGGGAGTGAGGGTATTTATATATCAGCTATCCAGAGGCATTAGCCAAAGGCTGCTTCTAAAGCACAGGGTGTTAATTCCTTCACGCCCTGGCCTGCCACTCGCCAGAAAACTGAATTCTAGAAGTTCTGGCCTACAGACACTGCTAGTTAGTTGGAAGTTGGCTGGAGCCCTCTGAAGGGTGGGAGGGCTATGAGTGTGGCAATGTCTGCTCTATCCACTTTACCTCCTCCAATCTAAAAAACTCATATAAGTCCATGGCTGTGGAGTGCCTCTGTGCACCAGACACTATGCAGGGGCCCGGAACTCCATTCTCCAGCATGACGGACATGGTTCCTGTCACTATAGACTCAAGGAACCTGCAATCTAAAGGAGACCCAGTCATTCCCAACAGAGAGATACAGTTATCACAGGTGCTTTGAGAACACACAAAGGAGGGTGGCTCACCAATTCTGGCTGGAAGCATATGGCAGGAAAGGTTTCCTAGTGGAGTAGAAGCCCACCTGAGTCATGAAAATGAGTCCATGTTGATCACCTAAAGCAGGTGGTGGTTAGAATAGTGATTCAGACAGAGGGAACAGTATGAGTAAAGGTAGAGAGGTTTGAGGGAATACATAGTAACTTAGGAGCTGCAAGTCCCTCAGGGAGAGGGGAGGGTAGGATGCATTGGAAAATGGAGAGAGAGGTAAAGGAAATGTGAGAGGTGCCCATTCTGAAGGGTTTGAGATTTTGATTTGCTAATAAGTTTAGCAGGAAGATAATTTTCCAAGGCAGGATGGCTAGAATCACCAGCACCCAAGTGTCTCGGGGGTGGGAAGTTTTGAAGACAGGACTAGGTCAGGAGATCTAACTACTATGTAAATTTAAGCAGGCCCTTCCACTCCCTGGGCCTCAATTTCCCATCTGTCATATTGAGGAATGACCTACCAGGTCCAGCTTTTTCATTCATTCATCTACTCATTTGACACACATCTGTCAGGCTCCTAACATGTGCCAGGCATCATGTCAAGCACAAGAGATACAGCAGTGGAAAAGTCCCATTTGTCACAGAGTTTACCTTCTAGGAGAAGAAATGAAAAGACAAATGCATAAGTGATAAAACATTTCTTAAGGAAAATCCAATGAAGAAAAAGACAGCGAGGTCAGGAGTGAGGGAGGAGGTGATATTTGATTAGGGATATTAGAGAAGCGAGGAAGAGGATTCTGGGAATATCTGGAAAAAGAGCATCTCAGGTTGATATGTGCAAAAAAAGTGCAAGGTGGCCTTGGTGGCTGGAGAAGAAGGAGCCAGAGAGAGAGTCTGAGGAAAGGAGGCAGGAGCCAGTTCTGGCAAAGTATTTTATTTTGAGCTTGGAAGTCATGGGAGCGTTTGAGCACAGAAGGGCCTGCTTTAATCTAGTATCTTCACAGCAGCACTATTTATAGTGGCCAAAAAGTAGAAACAACCCAAATATGCACCAACAGATGAATGGATCAAGAAAATGTGGTCTATCCATACAGTGGAATATTATTCAGTCATAAAAAGGAATAAAGTACTGATACATGCTATAATATGGAGGAATCTTGAAGATACTACGTTCAGTGAAAAAGCCAGAACCAAAGAGTGCAAGATGTACAATTCCATTTATATGCAGAATAGGCAAATATATAGACACAGAAAGTAGATTAGCACTTTCCTGGGGCTGGGGAACGGGCTGCATAGTGTAGGGAAAGTGACAGCTAATTGGCACAAAAGATGGTTGCACAACTCTTGCAAATATAATATACTGAATTGTACACCTTAAATGGGTGAAGTACATGGTATGTAAATTGTATCTCCATAAAACTGCTTTAAAAATTAAAAGAAATTCAAATTTCAGAGAGAGAGAGATTGAGGCAAGTAACTCTCTGGCTACTTTGTGGGAATAGGTTGTAGGGGGCAAAGGCAGGGACACAAGTTAGGAGGCTACTGTAGATCCAGGCAAGAGATGACAGTGGCTTGGACTAGGGTGGTACCAGCGATGGGGGGGGGGGGGAATTTGCGATTCTTCTGAAGCTAGAGTGGAGAGGAATTGCTAATGAGCTGGATGTGTGTTGTGACTCCAGAAGTCAAGAACAGGCACAAGCAATTGTGTGAGAAGTGGTACCACGTACTGAGATGAGGAACACTAGAGGAAGAGCAGGTGCAAGGTTGACTGGGAGTCTGCTTTTCTAGCCAGGTGAGGTGATGTGCACCTGTAGGGGGCGGAGGCAGGTGGTCACTTGAGCCCAGGAGTTGGAGGTTACAGTGAGTTATAAGACACCGCTGCACTCTAGCCTGGGCAACAAAATGAGACCCTTCTCAAAAAAAGAGGAAAAGTCATATGTACCTCATAAATATGTACAGCTATTATGTATTAAAAAATTTAAATAGAAAATAGCTAGACCTTAGGAACAATCTATGCCTCTCCTCCTCCTCCTCCTCGGTCCTCCTGCTCCTCCTCTTCCTTCTTCTTTTCTCTCTCTCTTGCTCTCTATCCCTCTCCCTCTCCCTTTCCCTCTCTCCTTATTCTTCATAGGAGAAAAACTGCATGCACCACTTTCCACATGTTGCTATGTCAGGCACTAGAAACTCTGTCACTTTTCTTTTTCAGTTCTAAGTCCAGAATCCTAGGGAAGCTTTCTAATTGGCCCTAGTTGTATCTGCAGTCTATTTCTGGTCCAATCATCTAAGAGATAACAACAGCTCTCTCAATGGATGTTCCTGTGACTAGAGTATTAGACTGGGGTGGGGGTCAGCTTTACTTAGAAGAAGAGAGGAATTTTTGTAGATGTAAATTTTTGTAATCCCTTTCAATTATGACAATCTTAAGATCTAAACTCCAGATAAATATTTATGGCTAAAAATGACTAACAGCATGATTTTTAACAACAGTGATATATGTTTAACCAGGGTTAGCTCTTTCTTGAGAGGCAAAGCCCAGCAGGGTGGCATTCTGTGCCCAGCAGCACTCAGCAGAGGAGCTGAATTTGGAGACAAAGCAGACCTTTACACCCTCACCACCAGCCCCTCATCTCAAGACTTGGCCTCCCAGCCCTACAGTCAAAGAAGACAGTGACCCCATGGGGCATACATGGGAGCCTACAGATGACGTTCCAGTGCCAGCTCGGCTGAAATGCATTTCTCTGCATCACACAGAGACGGTTCTGGCTCTCATCAACACAGCTCTTGTTTGCACCACAGATGGCAAATGGAATGCTTATGCCCGCCCCTTGCTCCCTGGCCTGGCTGCTTCCACATTCCTTGACAATAATGCTGGTTCAGAAGCTGGCACTCAAAGCCAACCCTTGCTAGGCACAGCAGGGTGGGCAAGGCAGAAGCAAAGCTGGCAAGGGCAGAAGTGGGGCTATTTATTTTATGCCGGCCCCAGCAGCCTGGAAGGTACCATGAAGAGTGGGCAGAGAGATTGCAGCAGACGACAGAGCTTTCCCAGGTAAGGGGTGGCAGCAGGAGGCATAAGAAAATCACTGCCCCACTTGCCAAGTCTCAGGGACACCTGCGTCTAATTTAGCATAAGGAAGATATTGGGGAAAAGGGCTGCCACCTTCCCCAGATGCAGACTCTCACTGAATCTAGTCTATTCTGTCTCCTAAACCTCTCTCCAACTTCCTTCCCTCCATCCCCACCCCACCTGCACTAAGCACCATCATCTCTTGCCCACAGAACTGTAGTTGCCTCCCAATTTTCTGTCCATGTTCACTCAAACCAGTTCATTCTCCACCCAGTGACCCAGGTGACCTAAGTATCCAAGTGATTATGCCTCACTTCTGCGACTCCCCAAAAGATAGAGTTCAAAATGTTTCCCAACACCTTGTAAGGGCCTTAGTAGATTCATCCTGGCCCACCCAAAAGTTTCAATCATCAAAGAGGGTTGGGGTGTGTAGCAGATGGTTTAGTCTTCTCCTTTACCACACTGGCCCAAATTCCAACAACTAGCACCTGCTGTCATTTGCCCGATGGCTTCCACTGGCCACTGGATCCCACTTTGTTATGCGTGGCAGGGTGGAAGAGCCAAGGGATTAATACACCGTGAGAGCAGGCTTCCAATGATAAATGAAGGAAGATGGGGCAGAAATACCCCAGCTCCCTTACGCAAACAACTCTGGGTAGGTAGGATAACAGGCACCCATTGAAACTGGCCCCCAAGTTTCCTCGGTTGCCCAGATGGTTGACAACTCACCCTTTGCTGCCGTCTTCCCTTCCCCGTTTCACTCCCTCATGCCTCGAATGCTATCAGGGTCACCTCTTGGAACTCTTGCACTCAAATCCTCATCTCAGGGTCTTCTTTGGCGAGATCCCTGAAAAGCCAATTATTTTCTAAAACCAGGTTTTTCAGCTGTACACATACTTGTACACATTGCTTACATGAGTGTGCCATCTTCTCTGCAGCCTCTGGGCCTTTGCACAAGCTATTCCCTGTACTTAACCTGCTTTCCCTTCACCTCCCACTGTCCCTTCCCTCTCCCAGATGGGTCTTACCCTACCTTTGGCTTTACCTGCAACTCACACCTACACTGTCGGTTTGAACTTTTATCAACTCACCCACATCTCTCTCTCTCTCACACACACACACATATACATTCGTCTCTCTTGGAATTTGCTTCTTTCACACTCTAGTTTTCTTTCATCACATTTATCTTGCTTGTAATTTTGTGTTCAGCGCCTGTATTTCTCACCAAAATATAAGCCCCTAGAGAAAAGGCATTGTGCTTGTGGGTTCATTTCTGTGCTCCCAGAGTCAAGCGCAAAATAGATGCTCAGTGTAAGGTTGAAGAGATGGTGCTTTGACTTCAAAAAAATAGAAAAGGTGTAAAATCATCCAGAAATGGAAATATTCAACCCATGCTAATTGGAGAATTACAGCCACCATCACTCAGCATACCCAGTGGGACAGGCATCTGGCCAAAGTTTTCACAAACATCGCCTCAATTAACCTTCATGGGAGGATACTGTTATTCCTACTACCCGAAGGAGGAAGTGGCATCAAAGAGAGGTTAAGGAACTTGCTAAAGGGCACATGGTAACAAGGTGCAAAGCTGCGATTTGAAGCCAGAGAGTCTGAAACCAGAGTGTCCATATTTACCTACAAAGCTCTCACGGCTTTACCTTGCTGGGGTGATGCTCCAGTTGTAGGGTCCATCACTACACCTGTATGCAGAGCTTCTGCCCCTCAGAAAGCATGATTTCAAGAAAGGCTAACAGAACCTCTGGTGATTTAGATGACCTGGTGGTATTCATTCATT
This sequence comes from Arctocebus calabarensis, assembly GCA_963573935.1. Classification (NCBI taxonomy): domain Eukaryota; kingdom Metazoa; phylum Chordata; class Mammalia; order Primates; family Lorisidae; genus Arctocebus; species Arctocebus calabarensis. The sequence goes on along the minus strand of CAUYON010203886.1, from coordinate 3,378 downwards.
TTTCTGGTTATTTATAAAGCACCTACTATGTGCCAGGCACAAGGACAGGGTGGTAAACAGATACTGTCCCTGCCCTCCCCAAGCTTGTAGCCTGGTGAGAAAGAGAGATGTTGAATAAATAAACAAATAGGTATATAATTACCAGTTGGCGTAAATACTATAAAGACAACAGGGATGAGAGGCAACTCACTTAAATAGATCAGAGACATTTAAATGAAGACCTGAAAAATGAGAAGAATTCAATCACCATGGAGGGAGTAAGGGAGAGCACGTCCTTCCAGATGGCAGGAAATGCTAGATGTTATTCTGGGCAGGGGGGAGGAGGTAGGGGAAGGGAAACCATGAGGTGGGAGGATTGGGAGGGGCATTTAAGGAGCTGGAGAAGTGGTCTGATTTGCATTTTCGACATTCACTTTAGCATTACAGAGAGAGAACATGGCAGGGAGATAGGAGTCCAGGCAGAGAGACCCACTAGGAACTTGCTACCATGGTTTAGGTGAGATTGATGGCTCCAACCAGACTGGGAGTGAAGGTGGAGGAACGGGCTCTGTGCAGTATACAGAGTGTCCCCAAAATCACCCTAAAGTCACCATTAATAAGGAAAATGGGAAATTGTAGTGAAATTTACCTTTATTTATAAAATATTCATTACAATATTTTATAAAGAGGTGGCTAACACATACAGTATATTTTGTAAATATTTTGTAATGAATAATTTGTAAATAAAGGTACATTTAGCTATGATTTCCCATTTTCTCTATGGTAACTTTAGGGGCACCCTGTATACATGTATTTGGGGAGAAATGCCAGCAGAATTTAGTAAAGAGTTGAACGTGAAGATTTCAGGAAATGGAGGAATCTCTCCAGGAGTAAGGGATGGGCTATTCCAGGGCTGGTGCAAGTGAACAAGCTTTCACCAAGTTTTATTCACGCAGGCAGACTGTCCTCAAGGCAACATCTTTGCCATAATATTTGTCATAAAAACCACATTCTATAATGAGCTGCTGGAGCATTTTCAGGAAAGAGGGAAGGAGTCAGCCTCCAAAAAAAAAAAAGAATAAAAATCAATGCTAGCATCGGTTGCATGTTCATTATGTGTCAAGCAAATATCTCATGCAATTCTCTTAACTATCCTGAGATACAAGGCCTTATATTATCACCATTTTACCAGTAAAGCCTAGAAAAGTTAACTAACTTGCCCAACAGTCACACAGCTAACAAACAGCAGAGATAGGTTTAAATTCAGGACTTGCAGCATATAAAGTGATATTCCTTTGTCTCCACTTGAAAAGGTATTTTCTTGGAGGACCAGCTGAGGAGCTTTTCTTTTTTCTGTAGGCCTGTAGTACCCTGGGACTGCCAGCAGTTGCCCCTGATACTTGGGAAACTGCCTGGAGGCGTCCCTGACCACCTGGCTCTAAGACCACTGCCTAGAGCCACCTGACCTCACCAATATGCTGCAAACACCACAGCTCTGTATATCCAGTTAATCTCAGCCCATAAGGAAACTCAACCACACTCAAAAACTACCAAGGGTATAAAAGGAATTAGGATGTCACCAGCACCACCAAAAGGGATAAGGAGAAGAAGGCAGGCCTGAAATAGCCACAGGTGACACCCTTGTTCTCTTCAAGCAGTTCTCTGCTCCTCCGCCTCGTTAAAACTCTTTCACATATGTTATCTCACTGGCTCTTCCCCAGCATGAAGGTCAGCGCATGTCATTCTACCCATTCCCACAGACGAGTAAACTGAGGCTCAGCAAAGTGAAGTGACCTGCGAGCTCAGAGCCAAGCTCTGTAGCCAAGGCCCTAAGTCCAGTGGCACTTCTGACGCGATTCAATGGCTTGCTGTGAATCCCTTCTTAGAAGTTTGCTTTCTAATGACTTTGCTCCATGGGCTCTTCTACTGTCTCAGTATCAGCCAAGAACTGGAGGGCGAGAAAGATGAAGTGAACTGGAGAGAGTGGGAGGCTTAAAAACAGCAAGGGTTTTATCCTAAAAGGAAACATGATTTGAATTGAGTAATTGGTTTCCCAATTATGTTTGTAGTCACAGCATTTGCAATTTAGGTCCTGATGCCGAGGTGTCTGGTCAAACACTGCCACTATTTTCTGCTCAAATCTCCTTACATTTAAAAAAATTTAGGCAGTCTGAAGTCCTCTAAAAGAACAAGTTCACAGAGGACACTGATCCTGATATGGGAAGCACTTCACATTTACAGGGAGGCTGAGGAGCAGGAAAAATTCACAAAGGCTTTTGTGGGACCAAAGGGAATCACAAAGGCACTGGGATGCCAGTCAGTGCCGAGAGAATCTCACTGCAGATGCAGCCCTTGTAGCCTTACTGGAGGTTACTGAAATGCTTTTGTGTCCATTGACAGATCACCTCCCTGAATGCCCCCAAGAAACTCTATCTAACATGATAAGGAAACTTGTCATCTCATCCATTAAAATATCCAAATGCAAGGGCAGCTTCAGGTCTGGTTGATTCATCTGTTCAACAAGGGCCCAGGTTCCTGCTGTCTCTCTGCTCTGCCATCCACTCTGTAGGGTCTGCTTCTTGTCATGGTCATAGATGGCTGTCCATGGAGCTATGTTTTCTTCCTGAAGTTCAAGAAGAGAGAAGCAGAGAATCTCTCCCAAAATCATGGATGACAAGCCCTCCCCATTAGTCTATTTGGGCCAGCTCAGATCACGTGACTATGACTGAACCAAAAACAGTCACCAAGAAAATGCCTCCCTGGGGACATTTAGCAATGTCTGGAGATATTTTTGGTGCAATAACTTGGGGGTGGCATGGTGACTACAAGCATCTACCAAGTGCAGAGGTTTAGGGATGCAGCTAAATACCCCACAATGCACAGAACAGCACCTCCACCACACAGAATTCTCCTGTCCCAAACGTCAATAATACTAGGACCAAGAAACCTTAGCTTAAATAATCTAGTTTGGGGTTAGGAAAATATAATCTGCAAGCCAAAGTTAGCCCACTGGCCTGTTTCTGTAAATAAAGTATTACTGGAATGCAACCACTCCTTTGTTACTATATTGTCTACAACTGCTTTTGTCCTACAACAGCAAAGGTGTCACAACTATTTATGGGAAAGACCACCTTCCTAGCCCGTCAAAGCTTAAATCATTAACTCTCTGTCTTTTTCTTTTTCTTTTTTTTTTTTTTTTTTATTGTTGTGAATTCATTGAGGGTACAAGAAACCATGTTACACTGATTGCATTTGTTGGGTAAAGTCCCTCTTAGAATCGTGTTTTGCCCCCAAAAGGTGTGGCACACACCAAGACCCCTGTGTGGTAACATTCAAATACTATAAAGGGTTGGTTTAAGGTGAAACTGCATTTTTTTTCCATTTCAGTCGCTAGCTTTG
>CAUYON010203882.1:0-61359 GCA_963573935.1 Arctocebus calabarensis | reverse complement strand
TAGAGATGAGGTCTTACTATGTTGCCCAGGCAAGCCTCAAATTCCTGGCCTCAGGTGATGCTCTCATCTTGTCCTCCCAAAGTATTGAGATTACAGGTGTGGGCCACCAGGCCTAGTCCCTGGTTCCATTTTAAAACTAGTGAGTGATAAAATTGACCGTGGGTCTGGGTGGTCCCAGCACTTCATCCTGAAAGACACTATATGTACTTATATAACTGAGATGGCACAGCTTCCTACACACCTAGGGTATGTGGTATAGGGTATATGGTTTGCTCCTAGGTTGCAAACCTGTACAGCATGTTGTAGAAAGCCAGGCCCCACATGACCCGTGAATGTCACCAATGCTCAGCAGTGACCAGGGAATGAGGAAAATAAAGAAAGACAATAGAAACAGAGTAGAATTTATAGCATGGGTCCAAGAGGTCAATGCCCTTTGTGTGAGAGAATTGAAGACCTCGAACTCCAGATGCCCTCGGTTTTTATTATTTCTATTGATTAGTTAGTGGGTACTTGTAACAACAACAACATACATCATCTCTGCAGTTTCTCCTACCCTAATTCTGGATTACCACCCAATAAACCTTTAGCTATTTTTATTACTTTTACTTCTTCAGATACTTATCAATCACAAACAGGATTACAGAAAAAGGAAAAGGGAGCGTGGACTTTGGATTTAGAAGCCACCCAGTTAATCCTTTGTTTCCTGTAGAGCAGATTAGTTGATGCCTTACTCATTTTCAGGAGCCGGGAGGAACAAAGCTGAATTTTCTTATCTCACACCCATAAAAACTAATCTTTCTTGCTCAATGAGTCAGCTGCATGTGTTGTCCTAAAAATGGCTTCCCAAGCCCTATTAGGCCCCCAGCCAGGTGCTCATGGACCTTTTTCCTGAGGTCCTGTCTGACTTCAGCTAGGCCCTTGCAGGCCTTTTTCTAAAGTCCTTTGATATTCATGCCAAGCTGTCTCATGAAACCACCAGTATGGTGTGTTCCTTTTGGAGGTTCATGTCCTCTCCCATTCTCTTGCATACCTGACCCTAATCACATAACCTTTTGTACAATCCATTGTTCTATCAATCTAACTCTATTCCCATAATCCTAACTTCCCTAAAGTTCACCCACAACATGTTATTGTACTGAATACTGTGGGCAATTATAATAATGGTAAGTATTTGGTCTCTAAACACACATAAAGATAGAAAAGGTATGGTCAAAATACAGTATGAAAGACTAAAAAATTGTATACCAGTGTAGGGCACTTGCCATGAGTGGAGCTTATAGAACTGGTACTTGCTCTGGGTGAGTCAGTGAGTGAGAGTGAGTGCATGTGAAGGCCTATAGCATTACTATACACTAATGTAGACTTTATAAATGCTGTACATGTAGGCTACACTAAATTTATGAAAAATATTTTCTACCTTTAATAGTAAATTAACCTTAGCTTACTATAATTTTTTACTTTATAAACTTAAATTTTAGTAACCTGAGACTCTGATGAATTTATTTATCCAATTCCAGGAGTCTCTTGGCAGAATCCTTGGGGTTTTCTAAATATAACATCATATAATCAGCAAAAATTGATAGTTTGACCTCTTCTGTCTCCATTGGTTATTTTTGATTTCCTTCTCATCTGATTGCTTTGTCTAGGCCTTCCAACACTATGTTGAATAGAAGTGGTGACAGTGAGAAACCTTGTCTCATTCCAGAAATAACCAGTAATACTTTCAATTTTTCCCTGTTCAGTATGATGTTGGCTATGGGTTTGTCATATATGGATTTTATAATTTGAGATATGTACCATCTATGCCTATTTTGTTAAGAATTCTTATCATAAAAGGGCTAAATTTTGTTAAATGTGTTCTCTGCTTCTGTTGAGATGATCATGTGGTCCTTGTCTTCTGTTTACATGGTGAATCGCATTTATATATTTGCATATGTTGAGCCATCCTTGCATCACTGGGATAAAGTCCATTTGGTCATGATGGATTTTTTTTTGACATGCTTCTGAATTCAATTTGCAAGAATTCTATTGAGAATTTTTATATCCATATTCATAATGGACATTGGCATATAGTTTTCTTTTCTATGTTGTATCCTTTCCTGGCTTTGGTATCAAGGTGATACTAGCTTTATAGAATGAGTTGGGGAGAATAAAATGTCTGAAAAACTCTTAAAAATGTTGGCTTAGGCAAAGAAGTTATGAAGAAGACCCTGAAGCCAATCACAGAAACAACAAAAATTAACAAATGGAACCTTATTAAATTTAAAAGCTTCTGCTTATCCAAAGAAATAATCAATAGAGTAAATAACCTTTAGAATGGGAGAAAATATTTGCATGTTATATATTTGATAAAGGGCTGATAAGTAGATTTTATGAAGAACTCAAGCAAATAATCAAGAAAAAAGTAAAATAACCCTATGAATAGTTGGCAAAGACATGAACAGAAGCTTTTCAAAAGAAGATAGACTAACAAGCAAAAAACATATGAAGATATGCTTGATGTCTTTAGTCATCAGATAAATTCAAATCAAAACCACAATGAAATATCACCTAACTCCGGCGGGAATGGCTCTTATCAAAAAGTCCCCAAACAATAGAAGTTTGCATGGATATGGGGAAAAGGAACTCTTCACACTTGTTGGTGGGACTGAAAATTAATACAACCACTATGAAAAGTCATATGGGGAGATACTTCAAAAAACCAAAAGTAGACCTACCATTTGATCCAGCAATCTCACTACTGGGTATACACTCAAAGGAAATAAAGACACTTTATGAAAAAGATACATGTACTTGAATGTTTATAGAAACACAATTCACAATTGCAAAAATGTGGAAACAACCCAAGTGCACATCAAGATATAAGTGGATTAATAAGATGTGGGAATGTATGCCATGGAATATCACTCAGCCATAAAAAAAATGGTGAACTAATTCATACTTTTTATAACAACTTGGATGGAACATTCGTCTAAGCAAAGTATCACAAGAATAGAGAGACAAACTACGCATATAGTCACTCATTGGAACTCATTGAATAACACCCACATGCACATTTGTTAGTAAAATTTAATAGAAATCAAGCGGGTGGGAAGAGCAGAAGGGAAGGGGTAAATTCATGCCTAATGGGTACAGTGCACACTAACTGGGTGAAGGACACTCTTATAATGACTCAAACTGTACAAAAACAAATGTAATCAAAATATTTGTACCCCTGTAATATTCTGAAGTTTTAAAAACGGATGCATATAAACTTAAATGTTTAAAAACTTTTTGACTCTTTTATACTAACACAGTTTAAAACATAAATATGTTGCATTGATACACAAAAGATTTCTTTATACTTTATTCTATTAAAATTTTTCTTAACTTCTTAAATGTTCTTGTGAAAACTAAGACACAAACACACACATTAGCTAAGCCTACACAGGGTCAGGATCATCAATATCTCTGTCTTCCACCTCCATGTTTTGTTCCACTGGAAGGTCTTCATGGGCAGTAACAAGGAGGCTGTCATCTGCAGTGATAACAATGCCTCTTTCTGGAATACATCTTGAAGGATCTGAGACTACTTTATAGTGAAATTTTAAAAAAAAGTATTGAGAATACACTAAATTAAATAGTGATGAAAAGTAAACTAAATACTATAAACCAGTAAGAGCCATTTATTATTACTATTAGGTACTAATATTAGGTATTATTGGTAGCACCTCTTTGTTTACACCAAAAATACATGAGTAGTATTGTGCTATGATGTCATAACAGCTATGACATCAGGCAATAGGCATTTACAGCTCCATTATAATCTTATGGGACCACTGATGTCCATATGGTCTGTTGCTGACTGAAGCATCATAATGAGGCACATGGCTGTCTTATTCTACTCCCAACTCTCCTCCCCGCTCAGGGTTCACAACGTTTCAGGAGCCTTTTGTTCAGGGCTCCCTCAACTCTGAGGCAATGCACCTGACCATGGACCAGCAGAGCATAACATTCTATGAGGGCAAAATGAAACGGGGGAGTGGGGGCCACCATCTAGCTCCTTGCTTACACTAGCACATTAAATGATTAAAGGCTTCATGGTTACTTATCTGGTTTTGTTGCTTTAATTAGCTATTCTGACACCTTTTATCCTCCAGTGTAGCTAAGCTTTTCACAGTCATGAGAGACTCCCAGCTAAGACCATTTGTTTTCTAAAACTGTATAAGAGAAATCTTTGCTGTTTTAAGCTATAAAGTTTGGGGGTTATTTGTCACATGGCACTAGATAGCTAATATTATATCCCTCTTACTTACGTTCTATGTACTCCTGGACTTTCAACGCTTTCAAAGAGTTTCTCACATCTATTATTCCATTCTTCCTAAATACATATAATAATAGATAATTTTTATAGAAAGCTTACTTTGTGCCAGGCACTATATAAAGTACTTAACATACAATGTATGAGTAAATTCTCCAAGAACTCTCTGAGGTAGGTCATTTCATTACCTCTGCTTTACAGGTGAGGAGATTGAGACATTCAACATTAATAAGTTGTCAACACTGCATAAACAGGAGGAAGTGGAGTGCGGATGGACGCCACCAGGACACAAGAAAATGGAGCTCAGAGCAGTGAGGCTGTTTGCCTAAGGCTTCACAGCTGGCTGGTAGTGGCAGCAAAACCGAATTCAGGTCTTCTGACTCTCCATCTAGGATTCTGAGATAAGGACTTGGAAACATGAACAAACTTCAGGAACCGTTCTCAGCTGCCAGCAGAGGTACCTACCCAGAGGAAGCCTGCTCAGGTGTGAATGTCTGTTGTGACCTGTATCTGCATCTGTATACTGGAGATAATAAACTGGTGGGAGGTAGAGTCCATACATCCTCCTGATATGAATCAAGGCTTTTTGTCACAGCTCAACTACAGTGGACAAAACTCACTCCAGTAGGATAGGCAATAGAATTGGCACTAGGTACCCTCAATAGGAATACAGTGGGGAATCATTCCAAGGAAATTGTCTCTATGGGAAGTTGTGTTCCAGGAATATATGGTGGGATTGTAGTGGTATGGAAGGAATTTAGGAAGATGGTTTTCTGAAATAAATGTTTGTTAGCTCAGACTTATTAAATTGGGATTTAAGATAATTCTGGAAAGCACTGAGCTAAAGGTGCAGATATTTATTCACGCGTTTATACTACAGTAGTGGAAGAGGGGGTGCATAAACTATTTGAGAGAATAAGGACATTCAATTCTTAAATTATTTGGAGCACTTAAAATGCTCTCTGTGGAACAAATCAGACAAGGCTCTAAAATAGAATTCAGTCGTCATTGTCAGTGGCTCCCTGGGGAAGCTTGCAGAAAATGTAGAGTCTCAGGCTTTTCACTCAGATCAGATTCCCTTAATTACCTGTGGCCCTGGGAGTCTAGATGTCTCTAAAGTACCACCAGGTGATTCTGATGCAAATGGTTCATGCATAATTGTTTTGAGATTTCTGCTAGGGAGCTAATTATACAACCAGGTGTCTTATCCTTAGGGTGTCCCTAAAGGTATCCCCAAAGTCACCATTCTTAAGAAAAATGGGAAATTGTAGCTAAATGTACCTTTCTTTATAAAATATTCATTACAAAATTTTATAGAGGTGGCCAAAAAGTAGAAAATATTTTATAAATATTTTGTAAAATGGTGTAATGAATATCTTGTAAATAAATGTACATTCAGCCACAATTTCCCACTTTCCCTACGTATGGCAATTTTGGCCACCCTGTATTTACTAAAGCAAATCCCTTGAAGACTTCCTGTCCCATAATAATCGTAATTTAGAAATGCTTTCAAAAACACTTTGTGAAATGTCATGTTGTTCGTGCTGGAACGTTTTATCATTTATTGATTTATCACCACTGCAGTTGTGCTGAATTAGTTAAATTCCATCTGCAACTTTCTTTTGCTCACTCCCTGCAGACTTTATCATGGGAAAATGTACCTGAAACCTGAAGATTCAGCCCACTCCAGGATCTCAAAGCAATCCTTAATCAGGAGAATTCAAGAAACAAATGACTTTAAAACTGTACTGCATGTCTGCGTGTCCTCAAATGGCCCTTGTATCAAGCTCCAACCTGAGAGCCAGTCCCAGCAGCAAAGCATTTGTACCCTAGTTCCAGCACGGGGTTTTCCTGCCTACTTTTCTTTCTTTTTTTTTTTAAATTAAATCAAAGCTGTGTACATTAGTGCAATCAAGGGGCACAATGTGCTGGTTTCATATACAATCTGAAATGTTTTCGTCAAACTGTTTAACATACCCTTCATGGCATTTTCTTAGTTATTGTATGAAGACATTTGTATACTGCATTTAATAAGCTTTGCTTATACCCTTCTAAGATGCACCATCAATGTCATCAATGTTCTTTCTGCCTTGGAGATTCTCAAGGGCTGAAATTCTACCAACCAAACAGCAATAGGTCTTTAGAGCTTCCCGGCTTGACCTCTGTCCTTTGCCTGCTATAAGATTCCAATGATGGAGCCGACCTGTCCTTACTGATTACCTTCTCTCATCCCTCAGGGAAACTTCCTTCACCCCTAACCACACTTTGCTACGTGTAAGTATCATCTAACTATTCTCTATGGATTGCCCCCACCCCAGTTCAAGTTCTGATGAGATTGTGTTTCTTACATACAGTCCTGTAAATTTCCAAGCATATTCGGTTTTCTGAACCAACTCTCTGACATATTTTAGATATATTCAGCACCTTGGGTTGTAATCACATAACAGTCACTTATAAAAAACAAATTCTACGTGGTTAAGAGAATTTTAATTTTCTGAGTTGAAAGACAGCCCTTTGTATATTATTCAAATTTATGAATGATGGATGTCATTTCTTTTGAAGATGTCTCATTACGTTTGCAGCATACAAATATAAAGTTTCTTAAAATGGCCGCCTGTCAAATACATATGATTTCTATTTGTCTACTGTTAATGTAATTGACTAAACACGCGATTCTACTGATTATGCTTTCCCTTGTAAACCACTTACTTTATAGGCATAAACAGCTGTGTTTATGCTTTGGTGATTTTGGGGCTTCATTATGAAGTTTTCAGCATGCGACTCGAGAGCAATAGGCAGTGTAAGCACCCAGGCACCAGCTGGCAAGTTCTTTACAGATAAAGGCAATATTCCATCCACACTTGTATATGTCATGTAGAATGATATACGCGTGCACATAGAAAACCACTGCCATCACCATAATTGTGAACATGAACTTTAGGAAAACAATAACTTTTCAGGAAATAATTGATTAACAGTCAGAAGACTTGAGTTTAATCAGGACTGCTTCCTCTCCTGTGCCTCTCTCAAACTGAGAACTATGAAGAATTTTGGGTTTTAACTTAGGAGTTTGGTATAAATATTTAGGAAGGATGGAGTTAAGAGAGACAGGCAGACAGAAGGAAAAGAAAGAAAAGCTGACAGAGAAAGCATCTCCCAAGAGGATAAAGAGGAAATCCATGCAGAAAAAAAAAATAGCAGGAAAAGAAAAAGGGAAGGAGATGGAGAACTGAGTAAGGTTCAGAAGAAACAGCAGCGGACAGGTTCAGTAGTTGCCCAAGAGGCGGTTGTTATCAAAGCCTCTGAAACACTGTTGTAAACAACAATCCCACATTCCCTGCCCCATCCCCTGGCAACTACTGTTCTAATGTCTATTTCTATACCTTTGACTAGTTCAATGAGCATAAAGTTAGTTAATACAAGACAAGTAAGTTCCGGTGGTCTGCTATATAACATAGTGTCCTGTGGTTAACAAGGGGATACTACATACTTGAAAATTTGTCAGGAGAGTAACTCTCATGTGAAGTACTCTTATCAGAAAACAACAAAAACAAAAACAAAAAACAACATAAAACCATAAAGGGACACAGGGAGACTTTTAGAGGTGATGGATATGTTTATTAACTGGACTGTAGTGGTGGCAACCTAAGTGTATACCTATGTCCAAACTCACTGACTGTTTGCATTAATTACGTACAATGTTTTGTACCTCAATAAAGGTAGAAAAAAGTTAGGCATTCTACCCTAAAAACAAAACACTTTATCGCAGTTATTTATTTCCTCAGCCTCATCACAAAGAGTGCTGGAGAAAGAGTGTGTGTGAAATCCAGTTCTGCTGTCTATCATTGGCGTGATCACAGGCCACTTCCCTGACCACTTCAGGCTTCAATTTACTGATACTTTAAATAATAAAGGGTGGTACTTGACCAGGTTTTGGTAAGTGTGGGGTAGACAGGCTGAATCCCTCATGGGCCTGCCTTCCAAGTCAGAGTAAAGTGCCCAGTCAAGGGAATGTCTACATGTCTATTCCTGCGTGGAATTCAGCAGTGCAAGCGGGCTAAGTTAAGAATATTAACATAGCTAGAAGGGACAAAACTTGTTTCCCTCTTTCTTTTCTCCCTGTATATGTTGTCTGGACATTTCAGATGTTCCGTTACCCTGTGTCCCTGTTCACTCTTCACCCACCCTTCCTGGGGTCTGTAATCTCTCCTCTCTCCTTTTTAAACTTGACTGCTAACTACTGACTGCTGTGCATTCTTGCACACAGACTCTGTTACTGTACCCAGAAAAAGACTCCTGAGAGGCAGGACAGGCTGCTGCCTGGCACATGAAACAAGCTATGCCCTTTGGTGTCCAGGCTTTATGCTATAGTTTGGTGTAAACTCCCGTGATTCTCTAGCACCATCTCCTTTGCTGACCACCGTCCCAGGTTGGGGTCCACTAGACACCCAACAGGTAAGGATGAAATGACATAAAGTAGTATTGATAGCAAGGCAGAGTGAGTTTGAATCCCACCTTCTAGGGGGAGGACCATGAGCAACTTACTAACTATCCTGTGTTCGGTTCCTTATCTTCAGAATGGGGATAATAAAAATAATGTCTATATTCATGTGGCTGCTATGAGGATTGATGATAAAATATTTATTGTGAAACATGAAGAACAATGCCTGGCCCTTGGTTATTACTCAATAATATTGTCTCCTAGTAATGAAAGAAAGTGTTTGAGGTGTGGTAGGGATGATGAAATCGCCTTCACAGGAGGGCAGACACCACTTTTTTTTTTTTTATACTTGCTATCTTGCTAACACACTGTAAGCACTTAATAAAATTATATGATGATATCAGAAATGATAGAAAGGTTTTCTCTATCTTTTATTTGTTTTGTGTGCTCCTGTGTTAACAACACTTATCTTTGCCTTAGGTCAAGCTGATTAGATGGTTGTCCACACTTTTGACTGTGCTTTTCATTGAAAAAAATGTTTTGTAATTGCCTAAGAAATATATGAATATCTTCTCTTGATTTTAAAAAAGTTTATAAGGCTAAAATCTACTTCTAAATTCAAACTCTATCCCAAATCCTTCCTCTAGGGCGACCATTATATCAGTTTCGACAATTATTCTTTCATGCCTTGTATTTTACATATTCATGAATTTACATGTATGTACCAATATAATTTAGAAGTCCACAAGAGAAACAAAATCTACTAGTGCCCTGTAATTAGTAGTGATGGCCCCTTTTTCATTTCTGATATTAGTAATTTGTGTCTTCTCTCTTTTTTTTTCTTGGTTTCTGACTGGACATTTATCAATTTCATTGATGTTTTTTAAAGAATCACCTTTTAGCTTTTGTTTATTTTCTCTACTGATTTCTTGTTTTTAACTAATTGATTTCTGCTTGAATTTTTATTATGTCTTTTCTTCTACTTGCTTTAGATGTATATTTTTCTTCTTTCTCTAGTTTCCTAAGGTAGAATCCTAGATTACTGATTATGGATTTTTCTTATTGTCTAATACATGCATTCAGTGCTAAGATATCCCTTCTGAGCTCCGCTTTCATTGCATCTCACAAACTTTGGTAGTTGTATTTTCATTTTCATTCAATTCAAGATATTGAAAATTTTCTCTTATGTCTCCTTTATGTTTTATTTAGAAGTTATTGATTAATCTCCAAATATTTTGGGATTTTTTTTCCCTAGCTCTTCATTATTCATTTCTAGTTTATTCTATTGTGCTCTAAGGCAACAGTCAGAATGATTTCTATAGTCTTAAATTTGTTGAGATGTATTTTATGGCCCAGAATTTGGTCTACCTTGGTGAATGTTCCATGTGAATGTGAGAAGAATGTGTATCCTGCTGTTATTGAATGAAATAGTCCATAAAGGTCAATTAGATCTAGTGTTATTCATTTCAACTATATCCTTACTGCTTTTCCACCTGCTAGGTTTGTCCATTTCTGACAGAGGGTCCTTTGGTTGGTGTGAGTATGGTAATCTCCATTCCTTTGCTCTTAAATTGACCATTGATTTAGACTGGGTTTATTATAGATTACATATAGTTGGGCCTTGTTTAATTTATTTACCTCTGATAGTCCGTGTCTTTTAATTGGTATATTTAGACAATAGATAACTAAGGTGATTGTTGATGTAGTTGGATTGATATCAATCATATTTCTTACTATTTTCTATTTGTTGTCCCTCTTCTTGGTTTATTTTTTAATTTTCCACTCTTTTTCTGCATCTTTGGTTTTAATTATGTGATTTATATGCTTCTCCTTTCTCTCCTATCCTAGATTATCAATAGTACTTCTTTTTAAAATTTTGTAAATGGTTTCCCTACAGTTTGCAATATACGTGTATAATTAATCTAAGTTTAACTTGAAATAATACTATATCATTTCATAGGTAGTACAGATACTTGTAACAGAGTATTTTCCATTTTCTCCTCTTCTCTGATATTACCGTCATTCATTTCACTTACCTATACGCTATAATCACTAAATACATTGTTGCTATTATTATTTTGAATAAGTTGTTATCAGATCAATTAAGAATTAGAAAAGTAAATGATTTTACATTAGTTTCATTTATACCTTCTCTAACACTCTTCCTGTCTTTATATAATCCAAATTTCTGAACTATATTTTCTTCTTTCTAAAAGACTTCTTTTAACATTTCTTGACAGGTGTGTCTACTGGCAACAAATTCCCTTTAACTGAAATTTTCCAGATGATTTTTCTGGATAGAAAATTCTAGATTGGTAGGGGCTTCTCCCCACCAATCCCTTAAAATTTCACACCACTCTCTTCTTGTTTGCATGGTTTCTAATTTCACACCACTCTCTTCTTGTTTACATGGTTTCTAAAGTCTGATGTAATTCTGTCATTTTCCTCTATGGCAGTGTTTTGCACCTTTTTTTATCTCACGGCACACTTGAACCTACAGTTAAACTTCCATGGCACATTTAAATTATGGCATTATTTAAATTATGTTGATAAAAAAAAGAGTAAAAAAAAAAAAGAACATATTTACTGTGATTTGAACTTCTTTCAAAAATAACTTAATTACTGAACTTTAAAAACGTTTGCAGCACACCCAAGATCCTCTCACAGCACACTGATGTGCCACACACTGGTTGAAAATCACTGCTCTATAGCAAGGTGTTTTCTCCCCCTCTGTCTTCTTTCAAAATTTCCCCTTTGTCTTTGATATTCTGCAGTACGAATAGCATATGCCTGGGTATAGTTTTGTGTTGGTTTAATTTCTGGTTTTTGTTTGTTTGGTATTTATCCTGCTTTGTATTTTCTAAGCTTCCTAGATCTATGGTTTGATGTCTGGCATTAATTTTAGAGAATCCTCAGCCATAATTACCACAAACATTTCTTCTATTCTTTTTCTCTTCATAGTAAATGATCTTTTTGATATGCTCTCATATTCAGTTTGCCAGAGAACTTTTTGCATCTCCAATGATGAGGGTTATTGGTCTATTGCTTTTGTTGTTGTTGTTGTTCTTTCCTTTCCTGGCTTTGGTATTAGGGAATACTAGCTTCATAGAATAAATTAAGGAGAATGCCCTAATTTAAGGTAATACTTTTGGTAGGATTGATACCATTTCTTTGTGTGCATGGTAGAATTTGGCTGTAAATCTACCTGATCCTATGCCTTCTTTTATTGGGATTTTTTTTTTTTTTTAAGAGACAGAGTCTCACTTCATCACTTTTGGTAGAGTGCTGTGTCATGACAGCTCCCAACAACCTCCAGCTCTTGGGCTTAGGCAATTCTCTCGCCTCATCCTCCTGAGCAGCTGGGACTAAAGGCTCCCACCACAACACCTGGCTATTTTTTGTTGCAGTTTGCCCAGGGCCAGGTTTGAACCCACCACTCTCAGTATATGGGGCCAACACCCTACTCACTGAGACATAGGCGCTGCCCTGGGATTTATTTTTATTACATTTCAGTGTTACTACTTATTATTGTTCTGTTCAGGATTTCTATAACTTCTTGGTTCAGTCTTGGGAGGCTGTATACTTTCAGGAAATTATCCATTTTCTAGTTTTTTAATTTGTTGGTATAGAGATACTCACAGTAGTCTTAGATGATCTTTTCTATTTATGTGCATCAGTTATAATGTCTTTTTTTTTTCATTTCTGATTGTGCTTATTCGAATTTTTCTCTTCTTTTCCTGGTTAATTCAGCTATTGGTCTATCGTTTTTTAAAAATTTTTTCAGAGAACCAACTTTTTGTTTTATTCTATTTTATATTGTTATTTTGGTTTCTAGTTCCTTTCATTCTGTTCTGATCCTTGTTATTTCTTTGGGTTTATTCTCGGTTTTCTAATTCCTTGAGGCACCCCTTTCTTGGACAATCTCAATTTGTGATTTTTTTATCTTTTTGGTGTAGGCCTTTAATTCTATAAACTCCCTGACTAGCACTTCTTTTGCTGTATTCCATAGGTTTTAATATGCTATGTCTCTATTTTCATTAATTTCTAAATGTTTTAAATTCCTGTCTAGATTTTGTTATTGACACAAAAATCTAGTGGTGATGAATTCCCTTTATGACTCTTATCAGGGAGGAACTTTATCTCTCCTTCTTAGTTTAGCAAGATACAAAATTCTTGGTTGACAATGTCTTTTGTTTAATAAGCCTGACAGCAGGACCCCAATCTCTTCTGAATTATAAGATTTCTATTCAGCATGCTGTTAGTCTGATGGGATTTCCTTTACACATAATTAGATGTTTTCTCTTGCTGCTTGTAGGATTGTTTTCCTTCACATTGACTTTAGATAGTCTGATGACTATGCTGGAAAATTTACATATCTCTTTCAACTTCCAAGAAAGAAAAAAAACATATTTCTAAGGATGATAAATTATTATCAGCACCAGAAAACAATAAAAAGAACCCAAAAATGTGAGAAATATCTGGAAAATAAAAAATTGGCAGTATCAGATCTCTGAGAAAAAATATAGAAAATGATAGCCTGAAATAAGCCCCTGAGAGAAATTGCTAGGGCTAAAGTGATAATTTCAGAAATATATCAAGTTTAGAGTCAAAGGATATAAGGAATGAAAGGGTATCACCATGGGGCAAATGTTATAGTATTCAAGAAGGCCATCAAAGTGGGCCCCCTCCTGCTTGCTCTTCTTAAGCAACCACATTTTTTGTTTTGTTTTTTGAGGGTACTTGGAGGGGTCAGTGGCTGATGAGTGATATCTTCCTACACAAGCTAAAACAGAACTAACCTTTGGTATCAGCAAGGCAAGTTTCTCATTAAGTTTTACTGCTAGCCTTACTGCTTACAACCTCTCCAAGAAATGAATCCCACACCCAGAAGATAAACCATGACACACCCTTTTCTGGGTTATGTCTTATTTATCCCTTATAATTAGCAGAAGCTATTTAAATAGAATAGCCAGATTGTCAGACTAAAAGCACTTATTCTTTGTGGCATTACTTTGGCTAGACTAATATGCTTGGCCTCCTCTATGCCACACACACTTTTTCCATTGCTTAGTCATATTTGTCTGAAAATTAGGCATTCCTATTTGTTTCTAATAATAGAAATTCTTAATAGTCTCCCTATAAAGCTTTTAAAACAGAAGAAAGAGACACCAATGCAAACCAAAGTCCACAGTCAAGTGCAACTCATGAAGATCAACAGCAGTGAGTTAAGCAATAGTTGATTTTTTGTCTTGTTTTGAAATATATTTGCACAAAGGACATATAAGCCTAGATACTTTTTCTAATCACCACATGGGTGCACAGGCACTCAATTTCTTTCATCTGTGATAACTTCCCATCTCCTCACCCTTGGTCTTTTCAAGAGTGTAGTTTATTCTAACCAGAATAAATATTATTGTAAGCAGAATAAAATAATAGTTGTATTCCCAGAACATTCTCTAGAACAAACTTATTTTGAGAAAATAGGACAAGCTGTGGGAGGGCTCCTTTCATGAAGCATGAAAGGACTCTGGCCTTGGAGTGGCAAGGGAGTGTGGAGAAGGAGATGTGGGACTTAATTTGCCATTTGCATTTCAAACTTGGGTTTACATTTTGTTAATAATTGTTAACGAGGCAGAGACACCTGAGTGCACTGCTTAAGAGCCAGACAGCTTCCTAGCTCTATGCCTGACATCTCTCATCGTAAAATAATGAAATAATTGTGTTTACCCCATACAGCATCATGAGAATTAAATGAGGTAATATTTATAAAGTACTGAAAATGGTACTTGGCATATGGTAAATGCTATACTATGTATAAATCTGGGAAACTATAACTCCTTTGATAAGTTAACAAATTAATTCTTCTGTTAACAGACAAAAACAGTCACACTCCACTGGTTTTTAAAATATTCTCTTTTGAAAATAAGCCCTGGGATCATGAGGTTTTGGTAGGTCTACAAAGATGAGACTGTCCTTAGGGAATGCATAAGATAATCTTTTTATGATCGAGGGGGGAGGGCAAAAGAAAGTCAGGATTTCTCTTCACATTATTTATATTTAAAAATAATACATTTGGCTTTAATTTTGTTCAATATTCAGAGAGTCACTGGAGCCTTCATCCCTCCCACATGTGAATCCATCAACATGGTAGGAAAGTGTCTTCAAGAAAGGGTAAATGTTCTATAACGTGGTGGCTATGACAGTGGTGTTTGTCCTCATTAACTCTCAATGTGTTATAATGGATTACATCTATGTGTGCTGGAAAAAGGAACTTATAGATTGTACTCTCTAATTTTAGTAAAACTAACTTTCACAAAATTAATAAACAGTTTTAAAAGATTTCTGCAAAGAAAACAGGGAATAAAGATAGAACTAATAATGCAAATACATGCAAACAGTAAGGAAATGGCAGATCTGATACTTCTATTTCTAGCAGAAGCTCTTGGCAGCCACATTGCAAGGTAAAAATAATGATGATGAAATTAGATCTGACAAGAAATACTGTGATCTGAATTGTGTCCCTCTAAAATTTTTATGTTGAAACTCTGACCTCCAAAGTGGTAACATTGGGAATAGAACCTTTGAGAGGTAGTAAGGTTTAAATAATGTCATAAGGGTGAGACTCTGATTACATGGGATTAGTGCCCTTATAACAACAGACTCAGAGAGCCAGCTTCCTCTTCCTGTCTGCCATGTGAGGACACAGTGAAAAGGTGGCTTCCTGCAAACCATGGAAAACCTTCGGCAGGGAACACAGCAGGCTGGCACCTTGCTCTTGGATGTCCCAGCTTGTGAAATTTTACAGAACTGTGAAAACCAAATTCCTATTATCCAAGCCACCCAGTGCATGTAATTTTGTTATGTCATCCCAAGTTGACTATTGTAAGAAGCTAGCAGAAAAAAAAAAGACAAAATAAAAAGAGAGAGAGAGAAATAAACCAAGAAACCCTTGAAATAAGGATATATAATATATAATACAAGAATAGAAGGCTAAATATGTCATCTTCTTATTCATACACGTATGTGGATGCTAAAAAATGTAGGTCAATGAACTAAAAGGTAGAACAGAGGATACTAAATGCCGAGAAGGGTAAGGGTATAGAGAGGTATTTGTTAAAGGAAAAATATTACAGCTGGATAGGAGCTCTAATTCCTATAGCACTGTAAGATGACTTAGTTAAAGATAATAACTATAGTTTCAAATAGTTAAAAGAAAAATATTGAATGTTCCCAACACAAAGAAGTAAGAAATATTTAAGATAACAGATATGCTATTCGCCATGATCTGATCACTATATTTTGTAGGTATTGAAACATAACCATTGTATATCATAAACATGTACAACTAAAAACAAAGTAAGATTTCTGGCTACTGAGGCACAAGGATCCAGTGTTCCCACTCAGCAGGAAAATGCAGGCTTTGAATGAAGAGAATACCTGTGTAAAGTTTGAGAAGCCCATGAAATCCATTGGGGAACATCTTCAGCTGCTGGTTGACAGGTGAAGAGTGCTACTGTCTCAGGTTGCACAATAATAACCAGTTGCTCAACATGAACAAATCCTGAAGCTGACCATCAATGTCTCCAGACACAAGCAGGTCATTGGAGACCTGGTTTGGAAAATTCACTAAGGTCCATAATGTTTGGTTGCACACAACCACTCTGTTTTACCTTCCACCCTCTGCCAAGAATAAAGTGTGGATAAAGCCTGGGGAAGAGCAATGCTTCCCCTGTGGGAACCAGGTGTTGACATCTGGTCTAAGTTGAAACACTGAAAATACTTCTCTGTATCAAAGAATAGTGACATACTCCATGGCAGACTTACCTTTAGGTTTGGGAGTGGCAGCAAAATTCACACTGAGCCTGTAGGAAAGTAGTTACCATGACAATTGCAGTATTTCTTGAGCAGACACTAGGAATATATGCAGCATGAAGAGATGTGGACTTAGAACTAAGTCCTTGCAAGGACTTACAGCTATGTGGAAAGTGGAGCATTGTTTCCTGTGTTCATGTAGATTCTACCATTATTCTGAATTTTGTCAACAGTGTTCATGTAGATTCTACCATTATTCAGAATTTTTTAAGGAATTCTTTGTGTAATATTCTATCACTGACAAATGTAGTCTGCATTCTTATCATATAGAAATGACTCAAAAATGGAATTTCATATCTCTGTGTTTGTGACTAAACCGAATACCCTGTTTTATATTTGAATCTGATAGTAACAAGTTCCAAATCATCAGAGCTCAGGACAAGAGCTTATTATGTGCTACCTGTGGTAGCACTTTGTATTCAAAACTCAAAATGACAAGAACACAATGGATTTTCTTTTCATAAAAGATAGATATTGCCTTATCAAAATAGTAGGCTACATCTGGGATTTTACCAATTAAATTTGGCTAATATAATAAGTTATTCAGCTATTTTTCTATATAGTAAATGCTGCATGGTGTGAAAGAAAAACTTGAGTTGAAACCCCAGTTCATCTATATGGCCTTGTGTTTAAAAAAATACAAATATGAAAAAAGATCTTTACACATTTTAAGAATGTTTTTTAGAATTAGAAATCATCATTGTGAAGCATCTAGCACAATGCCTGGGAAAGAATAGGGGCTGAATAAGTAAGAGTTTTTTTATATTGCATATATTATGTGTTTTTATTACTAAGCGTAGGTATTTAAGAATGTAATTTGATTATATTATGTAGTTATTTCATACGATTTCATCTTTCCTCTTCTTGCATAGGATGATCCCAGGCTGAACTGTTTGTTTTGGTTTGGTTTTTTTCAGAGACAGGTCTTGCTTTGTCACCCTGGCTGGAATACAGTGATACAATCATAGCTCACTGCAACCTGATACTTTTGGGCTAAAGCAATCCTCTTGCCTCAACCTCCCAAATGAATAGGACTACAGGTGCCTGCCACCACATCTGAATAATTTTTACCTTTTTTGAGAGATAGGGGTCCTACTGTTACCCAGACTAGTGTCAAATCTCCGGCCTCAAGTAATGCTCCAGGCGTGGCCTCTGAAAGTGCTAGGGCTCAGAGACATGAGCCACTATTCTTGGCCACATGCTATGTTTTACTGGAGAATTTAATCCATTTACATTTAAAGTAATTATTGGTAGGTAAGGATTTACTATTGCCATTTTGTTAAATTTTTTTTTGACTACTTTATAGTTTCTTTGTTCCTTTCTTTTTCTATTGACATCTTCGTGATTTGATTTTTTTCTTAATGTTAGGCTTTGATTCCTATCTTTTTGTGTTTTGTGTACCTACCAGTGTAGCACTATTTACAATAGCCCAAAGTTGGAGATGACACAAATGTCCATCAATGGATGAAGAAATACAGCAAATGTGGCATATTTTTATGATACAATATTATTCAGCCATGAAAATTAATGAAATATTCATATATGCCATATCATGTATGAATCTTGAAGATATTATGCTAAGTGAAAGAACCAAATACATACATAACATAAACCCAATCTAATGAACTGTAGATTTTGATAAATTATATGGTATGTGAATTATACCTCAATAAATCTATTTTAAAAATAAACTAATGGGAATTATGTTTCATAAATTTTGTTGTTGATGGCACACAATCAAAAAATTTTGAGACCACTTATTGTATGTTCTTGATGAAAGGGTATGTTAAAAATATATCCTATTAAAAATATATCACTCTTACAAGTTATAAAATGGCCTCTCCTGTTACTTGTTGTTTTGAGCCAGCACAGGGTCTATGAAATAAGGGTAGAACTCCACAGAACATACTACTAACTTATTATTATATACAAAATATAAATCTAAACAATATAATGCCTATCCACTGTCCCTCTTCAACTTTCTTTACTGAATTCTAATCTATCCAGGCACTTACAGTCCATTAAGGCAGACTTGTCAACCATATAATTTATTTATGCTCTATCAGTTAATAGTTGGGCTTTGTTTTTCATCTTTTCCTTAAATTTCATGCATAGTTTGTGAACAAAACTGTTTCAGAACAAGAATTGGCAAACTTTTTCTATAGAGAGCCAAATAGTAAATATTTCAGGCTTTGCAGCCGTGCCATCTCTGTCTAAGGCACTCCAAGGTGCTGGTAGAGCACAAACTAAGCCATAAACCATCTGTTAATAGATAAACATAGCCAAGTTCCAATAAGCTTTAGTATGAACTCTGAAATTTGAATTTTACATAACTTTAAAATGAAAATTATTCAGGATAACATGATTATTTTGTTTTCAACCACTTAAAAATATAAAGGCATTCTTAGATTATGACCTTATCAAAACAGCTGGCTGGCTGGATTTGACCCATCGGCCTTAATTAGACTGTCCTATCTTTGACTATGAATGAATAGAGATACAACTATGGGAAATTTCTAGAATAATTATTATCCTTTAAAAGCATATTTCTTTTTTTCAAATATAGGGGTCATGGTGTTAGTGAGGAGGTGGTAAAAGCTCAGAAAGTTACCAAAAGCTTTGAACTTGTGGTTTTAATGCTTAAAATCTCTCAAATCTAATTATGTGCAATTAAAATTAATTCTGACATTAACTAAGAACATAAATACAAACAAACAATCCCTTAAGCTGCTTAGTAGTCCTGCTTAGCAAGCTTATATATTAAAAATAGATTTCATTCTTTTCAGCTGCATCACTATAATACTTGGTGGGGGGGGGGGGTGGCAATCATCCAACTATTCCCAGAGGCGTAGATGAAAAACTTTCTTCCTTTCCTTTCTTTCTCTTTCTTTTCTCTCTCTCACTCCCTTCTTCTCTCTCTCTCTTTTTGGCTGATCTGATCATAACCTTACACTTATGAGCATTGTGTTAATTTCTAGCACACAGGTTGCGACTAAGTAGCATATAATAAAAATAACTGAAGAAAAGTAAAAAAAAAAAAAATCAACCTATCAACTTATAGTCTTTCCTATTACATAACAGTTTGACTGGATTTTTAAAAATGAATTAACACTAGTTGTCATTGCTCTTATACTCAGCAGGGGCCCAAACATGTTTGGTGTTTCTGCCCCGCCTCCTGATAGTTTTGCTTCTAGTTCAAAAAACACATTCCTTTCTTCATTCAATCTTACGTTTTGATGACTTAAAAATCATCATAGATTTTCTAATTCAAGTCTATCCCGAGCTTTAAGACCTCATACGTAGGTCAGAAGATACAATCCTGAAAGATGATGTATGCCTTTTTGATAGTTTAGGCACTGTGATCATGGGAGGGACGAATTCAGAAACCACAAGAATTTAGAAGAAAGACATTTTTATTAAACAAACTTTTTCTTCAATGCTTTGTTTATTTTAAGTAAGATACAAACTCCATATGTTTTTATTTAACAGAAAGAAGTTAATGCCACCCATACTAGGAAAAATATTAAAACTAGAAGAAATTTGTACCTTCTCCAACACAATTCAATATAGCAAACCTCACTGATATAAACTGGGCAGCAATTGGGTTATGAATCATATCTTATTTGGTTTTACTGAGGGACCCAATACATTTGCATTTATTTGAGTGGGAATACCTATGCCTCTTCCATAGGTTTACTAAAGCATATTTTTACTTTTCTGGTATTATTATCCTTTTCTATCTTTCCTTGTTTTTTTTCTCTAGGCCTTTTGGACAAATTTAGAACAGAATGTGTTGTAACCATGGTGACTTCAGTATATAATCAACATTAAATGAGTTATGTGGATGATTTTAAAATGTTTGTGATAATCCCTTCTGTATATTGTGATATCTTTGTTGCTATATTATATCTTGTTGCTATATTGAATTGGTTAATGAGATTTTAAAGCTAAATGACCCCTGGTGGGGAAAAATGCAAAACAAATGCTTTATGGGGTACAAGTATATGAATTAGACTCAAGCTTTTCTGGGCTTCAGAAAAGCAAAGAGGGATACTAAATTATGAATTTCTTCCCTCAACAAGAAAAGCTCTAACTTCAGGAATTTCTATAAGAAAACCACAACTTTGCATTAATTTCAGTGGGAAGTCAAAATACTCTTCTGAATGTTGGCTTAAAAGCTTATATAATGTTCCTAAAGTCACCAGATACCAACTCAGGGATGTTGTACACATTTAATGTAAATACATCTTAAGTCCTCCAACACTGGCAAAGATGCAAATGGGCATACATTTAAGAAGTTAATAGATACAGAATTGTCGGGGCCCCTATGCCCGGTCTTGGTCGCCGCAGGAAGGAACCAGGCGTGACACAGATTTGAAGTACAAGCTTGCGGGAGGTGGGCTAACCTTAGTTGCAGGGTAGCCTCATGCCCCCTCCACAACGGCTATTTATTAAGGTTATACACAACTGGTGTGGAGAGTTAAGGTAATTGACATAAATAGGAGTGGATGAGAGCCGCATGTGTAAGGATTGCCACATGCTTTCCTCACGTGTTCTTTCTCCACAACCCTCATGAAGAACTACTAAACATCACTGTTTAACACATGCTTACTAGTGAGTGACTGACCTTATCTCATTCCAGAACACTGAGTTACTTGGGAGATTGCCCCCAAGTCAGGAAACATCTCTAGGTTTGCCAGGAGACTGTCCTGTTCTCAGCGTTTCCTTTTAATGTGACAAGAATCAGTAACTGTCCTTTGCAAGCATGGTATCCAGTCCTCTACACAGAATTTCCAATTGTTCTAGAGAACTAGGACTAGGAAAAACAAAAACAAAAAAACATCAATCTGAGTTAAAGACATCTAACATAGAGATGTTTCTAACATAGAAATGGTTGAGTAGTGATCACCTATACATGTTCTCTCTCAATCTCAACCCATGTATTTGAGTCTTTTGGAGTTGATAGCTATGGTATGCACTTGAAAATTTTATTAGTAACGCAAGAGCAATATAACCATTTGAAGATAGTCTAAAATCATTAAGA
Organism: Arctocebus calabarensis; assembly: GCA_963573935.1. Taxonomy (NCBI): domain Eukaryota; kingdom Metazoa; phylum Chordata; class Mammalia; order Primates; family Lorisidae; genus Arctocebus; species Arctocebus calabarensis. The sequence continues at coordinate 39,702 of CAUYON010203882.1, read as the reverse complement.
GTTCTTAAACCTTTTTTCTGTAGCAGGAAAACAAAATTATGTGTGGAATTCCCAGAGTAGAAAGAGATTTTTAAAAATAAGAGTTTACTTAATAAAACACAGAAACAAGTAAGATGGATTCTCTAAATCAGAAGTCTTAGGCACTCAAGGCTTCAGTGAGCTCTGATGGAACCATGGCATTCTAGGCTGGGTAACAGATACCCTGTTTTCAAAAATAAGCAAATAGAGACCACCCATTGAGCCCAAACTAGCCCACCACTTATTTTCAAGACTGCTCATAGTTAAGAATGGTTTATACATTTTTAACTTGATAACTATCAAAAGAAGAAGAATGTTTGTCTCCACATGAAAAATATGTGAAATTCAGATTGCAGTGTCCATAAGTAAAGTTTTCTTGAAATACAGCTGTGGTCCTTTGTTCACCTATCGTCTATGGCTGCCTTTGCATAGTCCATCGGGCAAACTTGAGTAGTTGTAGCAGAGACATTAAGCTGCACAAAGCTGCAAATATTTACTATCTGGCCTTTGCAGAAAAAGTCTGCCAATTTTCTTTGTAAATTAGAACATTGTATCTCATTTCCTAAATATATATTTTATAACAGTTTGCTTTCCTCTTACAGTTGGGTATTCTATCATTCTGCCAGTTGTAAATATCCCTGTGTATTATTCATTGTTTCTACTTAAAGGCAGGTTTCATTAATGGTCAGTTGGGTTCATGCTTGCTCAGCTCTGGGATTGGCCCTGTGGAAAAGTGAATTAATGTAAATTGTAACCTCTGCCCTAAAATAGCTTAAAAATCTATCTCCAGAGAAACCAATGTTCTGTTCTGCATTGAATCAGACATGGAACTCAACTAATTTCTGTGATTACTAACAGGAAATCCTATGTGGAGAAAGCAGATCAAAATGTAGTTTGGAAAAAATGGAGAAAGGATTTCCATCACAGCAAAGAACATCACATCAAGCTGAATACTGAACATTTTTGCTCTTAAATCATTCCACCCCTGTGGTTGGCCCTCCCTCTCCTCTGTTCTCTCCATTCCCACTTCCCTTCATTGCTAATGCAGAGGACTTAACTACTTTTTTTTGCAGTTTTGGGCTAGGGCTGGGTTTGAACCCACCTCCTCCAGCATATGGGGCTGGAGCCCTACTCCTTTGAGCCACAGGTGCTGCCCAGGACTTAGCTACTTCTTTTCTGCCTTAGCTTTCTTGACTCGAGCCCTTGAAGTCCCACTTCTCATTCCAAGTACATCTTACCCCCTACCTCTCATTCCAAGTACATCTTACCCAAGTGCACCTTATTAAGGTTTGGTTTTCACAACAAAGATGATCTTCAACCTCAAAGAAACTCTGATGCCACCTGTTAAGATAATGCTTAAAAAATAAGAAAGAAAAAAAAAGATAAATGCATTTCAACTTGGCAGGGAAGGGAAGAAAGAAGGCATCTTTGGTGAGAGAAGAAACATAAGCTAAGTTTTGAAGACAAGCATGGGACAGTGAGAGAAGAAACATAAGCTAAGTTTTGAAGACAAGAGTGGGGTTTTGATAGTAGAGGTTGAAAGGAAATAAGTTGGAGAAGCAAGCAAGATGTGGCTAAAGGGCCAGGCAATAAAGATAAAGCAAGGAAAAAATAGAAAATCATTGTAAATTTTGACCATAGGAAAAGTATGATGAAAGTGCCATTTACTGAATGTGGATACTGAGTCTAGACTCAAGTGGACATATGTAAGAGACTGAGCACCAAGCATGTGGAAGCAGTCACCAGGTCTTGAGGGAGGCACTGGGAGCAGGACAATCTCCTAGCCAGCACACAGAAGTTTGGCTGCCCCGGGACAAGCCCTCAAGCAGCTGCAGGTGTTAATGGGTTAAGAGTGGTTGGCTCCTTAGCAAGCAGATGTTATACATTGGACATTCGTGGTGCAGCAGAGTGGGAGTCAAGCCCGGGGAAAAGAGCACACAGAGATCAGTAAGCACTTAGCTTTTTTGCTGGGCTCCCACACCTATTGTATAATGCTTCAATAAAAAACATGGCAGAGGTTGCTGGAGGCCCTTCCTGGAATATGGGAAGCTCCCATCTTGCAGGCATTTGTAACTTCAATCGATGGTCCTGGCTGTTTTTATTCATGTAGTGATGGGGTGCCCATAGCAGGCACTGACAGACATACATAGGGCCAAGAGATCACGTAGGAGAACGTCATATAAGCTCAGCATACTATGGTAATATCATATGCTGGGAGCAATGGGGATGGAGGGAAGATGACTATAGAAATATTCTAGATAAAAAAATTGATGAAACATAGTTTTCAGAAATAAAGGGAAGGAAAAAGAGGGTTAAACAGTGAGCCTGGATCTAACTTGAAAAATGTTAGAGACATTTTAAACAAATTACTTTTAAAAAGTGTGTAATCCCTACCTTTCCTGTTTTCATAAAAATCTGATCTTCTTATAGAAAAGGCACATACCAGGGCAGTGCCTGTGGCTCAAAGGAGTTGGGAGCTGGCCCCATATGCCAGAGGTGGCAGGTTCAAACCCGGCTCTTGCCAAAAACTGCAAGAAAGAAAAGAAAAAAAGAAAAAGAAAGAAGGAAGGAAGGAAGGAAGGAAAGAAGGAAAGAAAAGAAAGGCACATACCCATATACACAAGAAAATAAAATTAAGACAGAGATCTAAATTAATACAGAAGAAGGAAACTGAAGGTGGTATTATATTCTGCCTAAGTACTAAGTTTAGATTTGAAGTTCTTTTTATTTATTTTTATTAAGTCATAGCTGTGTACATAATGCAATTATGGGGTACAATGTGCTGGTTTTATATACAATTTGAAATACGTTCATCAAACTGGTTAACATAGCCTTCACTGCATTTTCTTTGCAGGTGAGGCAGGAGACTTCACAGCTGTAACTACCTATGCTAATTTCTCCAGACATCATCACTTGCCTAGCTGTAAATTCTGGAACAAACCACATTTACCTTTACTCTGCTGTGTAATGTAATTGACATGATCTTAGGGGTTCCTTAACAATGAAGAAGATGCTCTTTATGTATCTGATCCATCGATCAAAACTTGAGAAAACCTGGGGGGATGGTGTTAAGTCATATTTCTGTGAAGGTTTTTCTAAAGGAAATGAGGCTAATATTGATCAATAGAGTGAGAAATGAACCTGGGTGTGTGGATTCATAATAATTAATTAAATTGAAATTTGGATTATTGATTTTGATTAGAGTTGTATTAAGCATAGAGATTTGACGTTAACAATTATGTCAAATATTCTCTTCTCTCCAATTCCCTTCTATTTCTTCTACTCCGTAGTTCTTCCAAAAGCCCCTTAAAATTCCTATTTCATGGGAATACCCACTACTTCTTTTGCCACATTATAGAGAAAATTAATGACAATGTGGCATTTATTGAATGGTCAACATGTCCCAGCTTCTGTTCTAAACAACTCATAGACACAAACTTTCTTTGTGTTGGATTTCAACTTTCTTTTCAATCCCATTCATCTTCTTAACTATCTGTATTCTGAATTCTACTTCTGACATTTTTACAATTTCCTTTTCATTGGGGTCCATTGTTGTGAATGTACTGTGATCCTCTGTGGATGTTGAACTAGCTTGTTTTTGCATATTACCCCCAATTTTTTTCTTGTTTCTTCTCTTCTGAAACCTATTCTCTCAGCACAGGGCTGATGGGTTTGTGATTCACCTATTCTCCTTTGCTTGAAACTCTCCTTCTTAGTGAGAAGGAGCAGTCTCTACACAAAACTTTTATGTCCTACTTCAGAGGACTGACCCAGTGGGGGAGAGTGGATGCACTGAGAGCCTGTAAAGCAGCTATTCTCCACGTTGTCTCGTTCCCCTGTGCTTGTTAGTAGAAGTTGGTGCTTGGAGATATTTAGTTGCATTGGTAGGTTGGTCCATGGGTTACTGTTAGAAGCTCTTACCAGGGACTGGGCAAGGCTCTCTCCATGGAGGCAGGTGGTGTCACCTTGGCCTGTGCCTAGACAGGTCAGGAGGCCTCGGCTGGAACATTGGTGAGTTGCGGGACCATAGATGGCGATGGAACAGGTCCCAGGAAATTTGTGGGTACCTGGGCAGGTGGGGCCATAGCCAGTGGTAGGACAAATCATGGACCTTGGCAGGTGACTGGACAGGTCAGGGGGCCTTGGCCTGCTCCTGGATGGATTGCAGGATGGTGGCTGGCAGAGGGATGTCTCATCAGGCCAAAGAAGCTGGCCCATCCACTGCTGGCAGGGTGGGGAAGATGTGTGGCTCCTCCCTGGGGTGTTGCAGTGGCTGGGGCTCATCTGCCACCAAGTTCTGACTGTGTGCAGTCTACTCAGGTGACAAAAGTGGGACTATCAAGTTGACAAGATGGTGGTGGCAGATGCTGAGAGCTGGTGGGCACCTGCTCTGCTCAGATCCTAGAGAGGCAGCCAGTGGAGGAGGATGAGGGGCGTGCACAGGACCAAGTCATAGTGAACATGGAAGCATCCAGCCCGCAGCTCCCTCCCTGACCTGGCAGGGGTTATGGGAAGGTGGTTTCCATGGAGCCCACACCACTGCATACCAGGTGCTCTGGAGCTGAGAGCACAGCGTGGCAGATGCTGAGGTCACAGTTTTGCAGTGACCTGAGACCAGAAGTCACAGGGGACCCACTGTGCCTGCTCTCCTGTGTAACACACTTCATAGTCTCCAAGCAGCAACCTGATCAGCTTGGAGGCCTGCTGTGGAGTGGGAGCCTTATCACAGCTCAGGCTGCAGAGTGCACTCAGGGATTGTAGAGCCTTGGGCATCTCGCCCATAACTGCCCCATGTGTGATGCTTCACCAACTACCTTCCCACCTTGCCAAAAGGATCACCCACCTATCTCTCCCCTGCTTTGGGTGTCTCCATTCACTTCTCTGATGATTCACAACACTCTGTCTGAGACAGTCTATCTGCAGGTGAACTTTTGCCCACAACCTCTGATCTTCTCCTTGAGAGTAGCAGGTGCAGACTGCTTCTAGTCCACCACCTTCCAGTCTGGCACCATTCTCTACTCTACATTATATACTCTACAACTGTTTGCCGAGGTCACAGAGCTTACCTTGCCTTGTACCACCAAGGTCACAGAACTAGTAATCAGTATAGGTAGCATTCTAACGTAGGCTCTCTGGGTGCAGGCCCAAATTTTAACAGTCATAGTATCTGGGACTTTTTCCTTTTACTTAATTCCTCTTTTCATGGAGTTATTCTTAGGAATATCAACCCCTCAAAGCTCACTCCTGGTGAGTTCCTTATTTTGGCAAGGTCAATTCTTTGAATATTATTTGAGAACCTTTCATCATCAGTCATATTTCAGTTAAAGAAAACCTTTTAGTAGCTAGACCTGTGACCAGCAAGTCACTGTTGGGAGCTGAAAAAAGAAGAGGCTATTCTTCAACCTAAACCAGAGCTCTGTTAAGTAGAGTAGTTCCTTTCCTCACACATTTATAAAGTGATTTTTTCTTTATACAAGCAGGATGCTTGAGGTCTCCTTTACATTCTTAATGCCAACATAGCAGATAATAAACACATGAGAGGCTAAGCAAAGGTTTCCTAATAACATGTGCTCACATCAATACACACACATTTACGTTCATTTGTACTTTAATGAGAAAATTGTTTATTGATAGTTAAACTGACTTCAACTGCTTCTGCGTTCAAAGAAAAGCAGAGGGGGAGGAGTCTAATTCATGGAAGGGAAAGATAGATTCTTCATACAAAAATTAGCAACCGAGCTTGGGGAGCAAAACCTTGACATTGGCCTTGGCGCCTTGCAGCAAAGTGGTTACGGCACCAGCCACATACACCGAGGCTGGTGGCTTCAAATCCGGCCAGGGCCAGCTAAACAACAATGACATCCTCAACAAAAGAAAATAGCCAGGCATTTGGTGGGTGCGTGTAGTCCCAACTACTTCGGAGGCTGAGGCAAGAGAATTGCTTTAAGCCCAAGAGTTTGAGATTGCTGTGAGCTGTGACGCTATGGCACTCTACCAAGGGCAACATAGTGAGACTCTGTCTCAAAAAAAACAAAAAAGAAAAAAACACCCAAAACCATGGCTTTGAACTCAAAATATGGCTCATAAATTAACTCATAATTAACTAAAACTGAAAATATCCATGCAAGTGTTCTTTTACAGTGGAGATAGTGGTAGTGACCTTTTGTTCAGCATAGTCTAGAGTTTGGGGATAAATGGAGTTTGTCAACCACAGCATTATTGGCATTTGGGGATGAATAATGATGTGTGTTGGGGGGGCCTGTCTTTAGTACATGACTGTAGGTTGTTCAGCAACTTCCCTGATCTCTACCCACTGGGCCAATTATGACAAGCAAAAGTGCCTCCAGACATTACCAAATATCCCCCTGGTAGGGGTGTGAAGCGACTTTAGCTAAGCACCACTGGGATAGATGAAGGGAAGATCAGAAACAGATAGGGGCCAGGGTTAGGATGCTCCAGTCTAGTGGTTCTAAAAGCACAGTCCTTGAGGCAGTGGTATCCAGGAGCTTGTTAGAAATGCAGAATCTCGGGCTGTTCCTAGACTCACTACTATGGTTTGAAGGTTTGTCCCCCTGAAACTCATTGTACCAGTGGGGCATGAAGGTGGGGCATTAGTTGCTTCATAAGGAAGAAGAGAGACCTGAGCCAACACACACTGCTCCCTGTGCCACCACAGGTCTCTGGAGCGAGTCCCCATCTGCATGAAGGCCCTCCCCGGATATGCTCCCTCAACCTCCAGAACTGTATGCAATAAATTCCTTTTCTTTATAAATTATCCAATCTCAAGTAGAGCAACAGAAAATGGATGAAGATGCCCACTGAATCAGGATCCGTGTTTAAACACAATCACCGGGTGATCCATGCATGCATTAAGTTTGAGATCAGCTCCAGTCTATGTATTAAAGCAAAGGCAATTCTGAAACTGCATAGAGGAAAAGAGTTAGCAGGACTGCAGAAAGCTCAGAGAAGAAGAGCCTGACAAGGGACTAGACAAGAGTGAGGGGAACAGCAACATGGTATTGGGCAGAAATTTTTTAAGGCAGGGTGGCCATAGATCTCTGGAAAAATAATGCATAATAGTCAATTAAATTATGTGGTGTGCTCTGATGCAATCCCCACTATGCCTTCCGTGTCCCCAAACCCACGCTGCTAATGCACTATGTACAGTGTTCTGTGTTTGCATTACTTTGTGGGATTACAAAAAAGTGGGGTGTTCCTTGTTTGTGTTTGGGGGGGCTGACACTGGAGACCAGCTGCAGGGTGCAGACACAGAGGAGATAAGTTCAGTGGAAGCAGGAATTTAAAGAGATAATAGAAGAAGCATGGGCCCCCAAATCTGTACTAATGTGGGACGGGCTGGGGTGAAGGCTGGAGAATGAGAGATGCTGCTTCTGAATGTGGAATGGGGACTATAGCTAATGTCGTAACAAAGAAAGAACTACTCTTCCTCTCTGTCCTGCTCCTTATTAAAGGAATAAAACCCCATACAGCAGGAAAGGGACACTGGGTACAGGCATCTGTAAATTTGCATCCAACTCTCTACATGTCCTACAGCTTATGTGCCAAACTTGGATTCTTTTTGTTTCTAAGGAAATGTGCATATACTTAACAGAAATAATTTTTTTTTCTTCAGTCCCTGGTTTCAATTAACCTGTATTTATAACTAAATAACCTGCATATATAACTAAATTCTCCATATAATGAAAATCCTAACACAGATATTTTGGTAATGATCTTTCCATTAACTTCAATCTAAATGGGGGGAGATGCAGGGTAATTGACGGATGTATTTGTGCAACAGCCTTGCAAGGAAATGGATGCCTCAGATGAATAATGAGATTATATTTGGCACATTCACTTGAAATCGTTTGAAAAAAAAAATCTACTGGGGCAAACTTTAATATGTCAATCAAAAGTTCTAAAAACATGTATTAACAGAATCAAGACTAATTTTCATTAATTAATGTGAACAGAATGCCTCCTCCCTCCAACCCAGGAATCAAGGGTTTCAAATGGTCCAAGTTAAATTTCACTTTGAGGAAATGTTTGTTTTGTAAACAATCAGCTTGATTTCTATTTTGGAAAAGAGTTTGGGGATTTCTCAGAAAGTTATATGATCCAGCTAGCTTACTCCTAAGGCATTTACCTAAGATAATTAAAAGACTAGATCCATACAAAACTTGTACATAAATGTTCCCAATAGTTCAGTTATAATGTGCCCCAAATGAGAGAAAAACCAAATGTTCATCAACAGGTGAGGGTATAAACAATACTATCTATACAATCAACACTGCTCAGCAATATAAACAAAAGAACTATTTATGTACATTAACAACATGAATGAATCTCTAATAACTGTGCTGATGAAATAATCTAAACCAAAAAAAGAGTATATACTGCATTATTCTATTTATATAAAATTCTAAAAAATGCAAACTAATCTGTAGAAAATAGATGAGTGGTCACCTGGAGAGTGGGGGAATGAAAAGTAAATTGCATGGAGGCATTGAGAAAACTTTGGGGGGTGATGGCTACATCATTATCTTGATTGTGGTCATGTTTTCATGAATGTAGGTGTATGTCAAAACTCATCAAGCTGCACACTGTAAATATGTGCCATTATTAATTAACCCTCCATAAAGCTATAAAAAAAGTATTAGACTAGATACTGTTTTTTAGTAATGAGCCATAAATTAATCACAAAAAAGAAATAAATGTGCTAAATATATTTAACATTCTTAAAGCAAAAATGAGACATACTTTTCTACTTCACGGGAACCTTTCCAACCAATCTTAATCAGCAGTGGAGTTTGTTTCATTTCCTGCAGCTCAGTGGGTACAGCACTGAAATTTGGGCTATTGGACTGCTTTCTTTGTGTCTTTCATGTTAATTAAATCTATCTTTCACATCACAACCAGAGTTTGTCTACTTAAATTGTTCATTGAATAGGCCTTGGTTATGAGAGATGCTAGCCCTCACTTAAATGTGGCATTCTGGGTACTAAAAGAGCCAGTTGCATGCATGCTGCACTCATTTGCATGCCCATTTACCAAATGAGCTAAATCTGTGAGAGCACTTTATAAACTGAAAAATATCTGAGAGGTAGAAATTGTTACAGCTACTGCTCTACTGCTATTAACTAATTAGGATGCTGATGGAGGATTGTTAATTCTCTTCATCAATACAATTAGCTAATTTAGTAGACCCTAATTCCAAAGTCAACCACTACATTAATAATAGAGTTGACATGAAGCTGCTGTATGAGTAAATGAGATAGGTTCTCCTTAGGAACACCCCCAGGAGGAGTGCAACCAGCACTGCTTTTTTCTGCTCTAACAGAAGTTGAAAATGCTATACTTCTACACAGGTATGTGTACATACACATTAGGCAGCCCTGAAGATTTTAAAGATTGTAAGCAAATAATAAAATTCTAAGTGCATGCTAGGGATTTTGGGTATTAAATAAAACTCTGGTCAAGGAAAGTCATAAGTGCTTAAAGTGAGATCAATTGAACCTCTATGGAATAATAACCTCTCTCCCACTTTTTCGCATGTTAAAATTATCTTAAAACAAAAATAGCTCACAATCTCCTTGTCTACAGAATCCTCTGTTAGCCTTTTTAACCACACATAAATTTTACCTTCTCTCTTTTGTTTCCTAACTTCCTTTCTGTAATTCCATTTGGTCTGTTGTGCTCTTGTACTACTAATATTAAAAGCTTAAATTTCTTTATTATTACATTTTTATTAATAACATGCATATAAAACTTATATAATTCTTTTGACCAAGACAAATTGAATACTTCTTTTGGTTCAGAGACTCTGTTTTGCTAAAACACACTAAAAATAAATGCTAAATGTGATAGAATTTTCAGTCCTTTTACCTTATATAAAAAATTATTCTGTCATTTTCACCTAACTATCAGTTGCCTTTCCTCAAAAGTTTGTTTTACTCTTCCTCATTCTCTTCTCAGGCTCTTCCTTTCCTGTCAGTGATAATTGATGTCAATCAAATACTTATAAAACTTCTTTCCCATAAATTTTTTCACAGCAATGCAACAGTGAAAGGCTTGCTAGGATTTACAGTTTTTCTTGCTCCAGCTTGAGCACGCCCCAGACACAAGAATCTATGAGTGTTTGTAAATTCTACCTCACACATTCCAAAGGTGAGCTGGGGCCTTGAAAACCTGAAATAGCCTTGACTCAAGCCTATCTTTTATTTATGAAGCTGGAAAAGGTCTGGGATTATCTCTCTTGGGCCTATATTTCTATTCTTCATACACCATATTGTGGAGTTTTAAAAGATGGAGTACAAAAATTTAACTGATAGAAGCCCAGAGACCCAAATTTGTAAATAATGCACATATTAGTCAGGGTTCTCCAGAGAAACAGAACCAGTGGAAATATACATTACTGGCTCATGTGATCATGGAGACAGAGAAGGACCGTGGTGGGCTCTCTACAAGCTGAAACCCAGGAAAGCTGGTGGTATAGAGGTCTGAGAGCCAAAGAGCCAATGATACAGATTCTACTCTTGGTCTTAGGCCTGAGAACTAGGAGCACCATGGGAAGGAGAAGGCTGATGTCCCAGCTCAAGCAGCCAGGCAGAATCAATGAAACCTTCCTCAGCTTTTTCTTCTCTCCAGGCCCTCAGTGGATTGAATGAAGCCAACCCATGTGCTTTACTCAATCTGCACACTAGGCTAATTTCTTCCAAAAATATCTTCATGGGCATGCCCAGAAATAATGCTTAACAAGCAATCTGGGCATCCCATAACCCAGTCAAAATTGACAAATAAAAAATTAACCATCACCATGTAATATGATATAAGTATGGTGATATAAGTATTGGTTTGGATTTTATTTTATTTTTGGAGACAGAGTCTCAAGCTATCACCTTGGGTAGAGTGCTGTGGTGTCATAGCTGACAGCAATCTCCAACTAGGGCTCAAGCGATCCTCTTGCCTCAGTTTTTTTATTTTTAGTAGAGACAGGGTCTCAACTTTTTCTCAGGCTAGTCTCCGACATGTGAGCTCAATCCACCTGCCTCAGCCTCCCAGGGTGCTAGGACTACAGGTGTGAGCCTTCATGCTCAGCCTGGTTTGGATTTTAAATAGCATGAATGTTGGGATGGAACAAAAAGTAAAGTAACTTTTTTACTTTTTAAATAACTGGGTGATATAGAAGCAGCTGGTAAGAACCACAATACTTTGTGAGCCTCATAAAAAGGGACACCATCTTTCATAACCCATTTGGAGCAGCTCTAGGCTCTTTGGCCAGCCATGGACACTGATCTGACTGACTTGCTGACTAAAGGAGGTCATTCTCTCTGACTGAAAGAAGCATAACCCAGGATCCTGGGGACCTTGGGACTGCTTAGCACAGACAAAATACTCCCCAGGCTAGAGATATTGCCTGCTGAGAAATCTTTCCACCCTCTCCTGAGCCATAGGAGGAAATAACAACATATTTGTAATAAGAACATATGTGTATATGATTGCTTTTAGTTGTAAGGCACAGTCATAAGGTCATCATCAATACAGTCCATAAACCAATCCATATTTTTCTGATTTTTCCTTCAAAATATTTATTTCATTAATTCCCATTGCCTGTATCCAGCTCGGGCCTTGGTTTTGTCATGTGATGAATCTATAGTTAGCTTATCTCAAAGGCCTGAACATTACAGGCAGGCTTCACTCACATTATTATTAATTCTCATGATAACATTGCAACTCAATAATAAAGCTATATTACAGGCAATTTAGTGGAAAGCTTTGGGATTTGTTTGGCTGACACACCTTTCTCTCCCTCATCTTCTTTTAAAACAATTCTTCTTCCCCACCTCATTCCTGTGATACCAGTGACAATGTCCTTTTTCCCTTTCCCAGGCATATAGGTCAACCTCCAGCCACAGTGAGGTCCCAGGAGTGAGATAGCACCAATAATCACATAACAGCAACAATAACAGCTCTGTGCTGGCAACAATTCCAAACACTTTAAATATTTTATGGCATTTAATCCTTTCAACAAATCAATGATGCAAGTCCTGTTATATTTCCCATCTATCAGATAAGGAAAGAGAGGCACAGAGAGATTAAGGAAACCATCTAAGGTTTCTCAAAATGTCAGAACTTTGGATGTGGGAAAAGTCCTTTTCCCTCGGACGATGAAGGTAGGAAGCAAGAGGTAAGCACAAAGTTTCAGGTAGTCACATCCCTTGCTCCATCATGAAACCTGCCTCCACATTCTCCAGAAAAGAAAAGAGAATTCTGGCAGGTGTTTGATCTTGAGTTCTATTTCTTGAATTCCTCCAGCTGTCTGGGTTCATGTTTTCCCAAGGCTTGATTGTTCAGCTTTTCTTCAGCTTTATGAGCTAATCCAATAATCAGACAAGAATTACAAGAAATTATCTTCTTTTTTTTCTTTTTAGGAGACCGAGTCTTTCTCTATTGGCTGGGTAGAGTGCCTCACACCAGTAATCCTAGCACTCTGGGAGGCTGAGGCAGGTGGATTGCTTGAGCTCAGGAGTTGCAGACCAAGCTGAGCATGAGCAGGACTCTATCTGTACTAAAAATAGAAGAAACGATTTGATCATGGTAGCACAGGCCTACAGTCCCAATTACTCAGGAGGCTGAGGGAAGAGGATGGAACCCAGGACTTTGAGGTTGCTGTGAGCTATGATGACATCATGGCACTCTACCCCACGGTGATAGAGTGGGACTCAGTCTCCAAAAAAAATTGAGTTGAGAGATTCAGCCACTGGATGGCAAAAGATGTTTGGTTAATAGAAGGAAAAGAAGGCTTAAAGAGGCTAGATGGTAGCGGTAGGAGTTACTACCAGGCTTTTCTGATTCAAAAGGCCTTCAGTATTCCACCTAACCACACTCTCTCCTCAGCCCACCAGCCACCAGAGGCTCCTGTCATTTTGGTTCCTTCTGTTTACCTCTGCACAGTTAAGATTTTCTTAGCACTCTTCAATTTCTCCAACAGTTTTCTACATTTCCTGATGCAAATCCAAACTTCTCTGCCTAGTTATCAACACCCTCTAAATCAGGCCTTACTTAACTTTGAAAACTTTTCCACTACCCCCACCAACAAGAACTTAGACCAATTCATGTCATTCATGCTTCTATGATTTCTTTACTCAGTGCTTTCGAATGATTAAAACCTGATCCATTCAAGACTCAGTTCAGCAGATTCTGACTACTCCAATCATCATTAATTTCTTTAAGGGTAGTGGAACTATTTTGTCTGGAAACCAATTTACCAAGACAAGTGAAACCAGAATATTTATCTTCATATCTCCATGCACTTTAAATATATTTTTAAAAAAAATTATTGGTGCTGATGAGAGCACATGTAGTGAGAAAAGATGGAATCAGTCAGGTTGGGGCTAACATGACACAGCTGGTCTAGTCAGTTTAGGTCCAACATGACTTTCACCTCGTGTCTTTTATCCTTATTGTTTTGTAAATTCAACTTTAACCTAAAACATGTATCTTGAGTACTTTATGGCAATTGATTTAGGAGATTAACTTTAGAATTAGAAATGTTGTTTTCAGTCACTGGTTATGCCGATTTTTGTTTATTATCGGTCATGGGTTATGCTGATTATTGTTGTTTAAGATAAGAGTTAATTATTATTTAAGATAAGGGTTAAGGTGATATTTGCCTTGTATTTTTATGTATAAAACTGTGATTTTGGAAATCGAAGGGCAGAACAGAATTGAGAGACTACTCTTGATGTTCTCTGGAATTGCAGGCCTTCTGATAATAAGGCTAGTTGAACCTAATTCCCATCTCTACATTTGGCTGACAGTGACAGGTGGCCAGACTCTCTTCCTCCAGTAACACTGGCAAGTAGAAAATCGTTAGATTTCTCAGAAAATTTTCAATAATTTGGCAAAAAGGCAGATTTAAGTTTTTATATAAGATTGAAGTGAAAAAGAATTAGAGGCCATTGGTGTATAAATGTTGAATAGACTGAATCAACCAGTAATAGTTTACCCAAATATAAACTATAATAAGCATATTTCTTTATGTGTACATTATACTTGCTGATTCCTCAATCTTTAATTTAGCTTTAGGGCAAATCTCCACAAAGAGGCTCTGATTTCAATGATTTAACAATAGTAAATTGTAAAGTCAATGAGCATCCATACCCTATCTACAGGATTGAGAAGCATTTTCACTTTTGAGATATAAATGACCAATCATGGAGGAAAAATAGTTTTGACTATGAATTAATAATATATCTGGCTTAAAAATTTGTTTTTAAAATAATGAATATGTAGTATTGAAGGGTGAGTTTTAATTATCAGTGCATACACAGTTTATCTTGAGTTCGAATAGCAATATATCTTCTGTATTTCTGTCCTATTTTTCATATTCTGAATAAGATGATTCAGCAATACCTATTATAATTAAAAACTTAATATAAATATAGGCTATATACTCCATTATAAAAATTAATGCTGAGGCAAATGGCATAAAATAAATCTTCACTTCAGAAAGTAATTAATAATAACTCTACTCTCTATGTTCATAACTCTGATTTTCTCATTAGAATAACTATTCAGCCTTCCATTTTGGAACTTGCTTACTTTTTATGTAATATGGAGCCATTATCATTTAATTAAAACCATTCCATTTAATAGCTGACCTTTCACTTCATAGGACTTGGCACTAAATTTCATTCAAATTCCAAGTCAAAAGCATTCTCAGCTGAAGGCAAAGGAATATTTTGAGCAGCAGATTCGGTGAGCTCTAAACCACTCTCTGCATTAAAGTTTTCTGCCTAAATCAGTGACTCAGACTTTGCATATCATTAGAAATGGTGCCCCTTGGGAGAGATTACTGCAGCTCATAAATTGGAAGAAGAGTGTTAAATCCCATGGTCATAAAGCCATTAAAGAAATATTTTGAAATATTGGTTAAATTTTGAATTGCACAGAAATGTAATTTTTGAAAGTATTCTCAAAAAGAAAAGTCAAAGTTAAATGCATTCTAAAAATTTACCAAAACTGTAAACTTAATAAACTTTTTTATTACTGTAAGGCTAAAATTACTATATCAAAATTACTATATCAGAATTTCTTCATTGCTATCAATACACATTGCCAGATACCGTCCAAAAACAGGAGCAGTGAGTTCTCTTCTGAGTGCCACACTCTTTTATTTCAACTCTTTCTTTCTTTCTTGTCTGTCTCTCTCTGTCTCTCGTGTGTGTGCACGTGCATCTTTTAAATTGCATTTAGAATGTTAAAATGAGGTATGGCCACAATATATTAATATATTCATCTCTAAAATTCATGAAATAAAAGGTCTCCAGGGCACTCTGGTAAGATGGCTATCCAAGATCCTGAGATGACCCTGGTTCCTGTTCCTTCTGAAATCTCATCAACCAATTCTTCTAATAAATGCATTTGTATTGATCTGTTGCTTGTAACTAACAACCTCTAGTGGATACACCTCCCCATATAGAACACTACTTTCAAGTAGTTGACCTACCTTTCTACCTGGACCTAAAGCCACAAGGCAGTAAAGGTGGATAAGATGAGACATGAGGCAGAGAAGAGTAAGCAAGTCCTACTTGACTGTGAGTTTCCGTTTCTCTGCTGGCTGGACTGTGGACAAAGGGACATGCAGAGTAATGTCCTCAAAGAAACTGATCTCTCTCATCTAGGCATGTAAGAAAGGAGATAAAAAAGAAAACCTTATAGAAAATCATTGAGGATGTGGGTTGTCTAAACATGAAAGAGATTGGAACACTCCTTAAGAACCAAAAGTAGGTGAAAGATGAAAAAATAAATTAGTGTTTTATAGGGTGATACTAAAAGAATGTAGTTTGTCATCTCAAAAGAAATAAGAATTCAGACCAAGCAAGCTAAATAATACAGCAGGTTTTATTAGAGAAATAATTAAGAGATTTTTCTATTTTCTCATTTAAATTAATCTTTTCATCTTCCATTTGGGAATTTATTTATTTCTGTGCACACAAAGAATCACCACTATTTATTTGAAAGTAAAAATAGGTTTGACTATTTATGGATGGCAGTAACAA
Source organism: Arctocebus calabarensis (assembly GCA_963573935.1). Lineage (NCBI taxonomy): Eukaryota > Metazoa > Chordata > Mammalia > Primates > Lorisidae > Arctocebus > Arctocebus calabarensis. The sequence goes on along the minus strand of CAUYON010203882.1, from coordinate 23,620 downwards.
GGAAAAGTAGGTTGGATGCAAAGCCTGCAAGGAATCTAGGGACTTTGGCAGTCGCCCCATCCTAACTTCTTTCCTCCATTCCAGACCCTCTTAACACCTTCAGTGGTGTGTCTGGTGTGTCTGCCTTTCTGAGACACCCTGCCCGCCTCTTGCCCTTTGTTCATGTATATTCTTGCAGTGCCTCAAATCATCCTGCTGAGCATAGCGCTTTTTCTTTTTTTTCTTTTCTTTTTTTTTAATCTTCCTCCTCCCTCTGAGCACAGTACTTTTGCACACACTGTCCTCTCTCCAAGAACATCCTCCCTCCTACCCCAGAATCTTCCTTCCCCAAATAAATTCAGCACAAACATTGCTCCTCTGTGAATCCTTGCCCACTCCAGCAACCAGGTCAGTTTGGTTCTCACTTTCATGGCACCGTGCTCACTCAGGCCTTAAGTGTGCATTTGTCTAATTATTTAGCTGAAGCTCTCTTCTACTAGACGGTAAGCTACAGGAGAGCAGGAACTTCCTCTGGTTTACTTATCATTTTATCCTCTGCAACTAAGACAGGCACTTAAAAATTACTTGATAAATTAAGAAAAGAACCAGTTCCCTTGGTGTCAGTGTCAAAGGCAGAATCAGAGGTCACAGACCAGAGATTTGAGCTTATTGCACTTTCATGATTTTCCTCATATCCAGACAGGGGGTGAAATAAACCTAAGCAAGACAGTCTTCTGCAGGTTTGCATTTCTGCAAAGATCTGCGAGTCCTGATAAATGTGTAGACAGCCTTCTATGCAACAGCCTCTCCCCACATGTTTGTAGGTAGACCCAAAATGTTTGTCTGCTAACATGTGGCTGATCCTGGGTCACTGTTTCTCTTCTCACAAAGACAGCATAGAGGGCTGCTGTCCACAAATTAGATGAAGGAACTAAGGAAATTTCACCCCAAAATATGACTCCTTGGTATAAAGGATATGTTAAATTGAAGGCCATTCAAGGTCAAGGAACACTGGAAGAGGCTTTTCCTCTATCTGCATAAACTGGACTGCTCTGATGGGAAGAACAAAGGGGATGATTGAGTTCCTTTCCCTTCTCTGTATTCTCAATATATTGCAGGAATGAAGGTCAAGAATGTAAGCAGACCTGGCCTAAGTTTTTTAAGTCATAATACCTGTTTCCCAGGTTAATTTAGAGTCAACCTATTCTTTTCATCTGTTTATTCTCCCTAGCAACCATTTATCACCCTATACTCCTCAATTCCCCCTTCCCCTCTAAAAGGCATGTATAAAAATATCTAAATTCCACTATAATATTGGGTTATCACTCAGTGATTTCTCCTGATGCTCACAAGAGATGAATACTTTCTCTTATTATGTGCCTTAATTGTGAGTTCATCTTTCAGTGAACTTTCAGAGGAAAAAAGGGCAAGTTTCAAAGGATGTAGTTTGAAATTTTTCTCTTGTAGTATTAAGAATGTAATGTTTTTCATGTTTCTATTTTCCAATTTCATTATGCCTCACATTGCGTATCTAAAATCATGGATGCAGAGCCTGGTTCCAAACAAGCAACAGAGAACAAAGACCACCATCTATACAAATCAGTGCCTTTTTCCCCATAGAAAATGAAATTGGCAGCCTATTTGAATGAAAAATAGAAAATAATGTAACTGAAATGAAAAAGTACTTGTTTTAAAAACAATAATGCAGAATTTTAATTTTTTATGAAAATATTAATAAGACATTACGAATACAATCCTGAAAATATATTGGGTTAAATTAAACATAGCATCTTTCCCTAGATTAGTAAATAAAAGATCATAGTTCACTTTCTTCCATAAAACCTTTATTTAGGCAAAATGCATTTTAACAACTCCAGATTGTACCATTTATGCCTATACTTTAGCTCATAAACCTAGTAATTTGTAAATACAACAGTCATTTTTTAAATACCCATGGAAAAATAACTAGTTGATAAAAAGCAGAAAAGATTTAATTCAATGAGAATCCTCTATTTGAATAGTTGGTGGGTGTGAGTCTATTACTAAGTGTATACTAAAGAGCCATTAAAAGATTTCTAAACACACAACAATGGGCACAGGTTGCCAAATATTTTTTTTTTTTTTGTCTCTGAAGCCCATAAATTTTATACAAAATTTTCATTTGAATTTCAGGTAAAATTTGAAAACATTTGTTGAAAAACAGTCACCAATCTGTTTCTTAAATCTTGGGAGCAATAAAACGTAAAGACTTCTCTGAACTTCTATCTCTATTATCAATAATCACTGAGTCCTTCAGAACGTATGTGCTGTAGTGTGGATGTTCATTCCCCAAACCTCCTGTTGAAATTTTATCCCCAATGTTAAAGGTGGGACCTAAAGGGAGGTGTTGGGTCATGGAGGCAGATCCCTCATGAACAGCTTGCTGCCATTCTCTCTGTAATGAGTGAGTTCTTGAGAGTTGGTTGTTAAAAATAGTCTGGCACCTCCCTCCTCTCTCTTCTGCTTCCTCTCTCTCCATGTGATCTTTGCACATGCTGACTCCTCTTTGCCTCTACCATGAATAGAAGGAATCTAAAGCCCTCCCCAGAAGCAGAGGCTGGCATCATGTTTCTTGTACAGCCTACAGAACATGAGCCAAATAAATCTGTTTTCTTTATAAATCACCCAGTCTAGACTGCTTTTTTCAAGCAACACTAAAGAGACTAAGACAGTATCTATTTGTAATTTCTTCACCCATTTCATCAAATCAGATTGTGTATATGTATGTATATGTGTGTGTGTGTATGTGTGTATAGTTTATATTTACTTTCTTCTCTCACTATCATGAGCCCTCTAAGGGAAGGGATTATTTTATTCATAACTGTATTCCAGTTTTCAAGGCCAGGCCAGTTTTCAAAAAGGCATTACACCCTTTTGTTTAGTTGATGCACACATAAATTGTTCATATGGAGAAGAAAGGCTATGTGATTTAGGACATTTTTTTTCTATATGTTCTGGAGAGAAACCATATGTAAGTACTTAATATTTAGCAGTATTCCTTTTAAATTAAATCAGGTTCATAAAATTCTTCCTTGGCTATTCTGGAAGTTAACAAATTAACCCAGAAGAAGTGCTCCTGATCTTCCTGAGTCTGAGAAAACTGCTAAGACCCGACAGCTCCCAAAGAACCTAATTTCCACAAAAGGATTGTTCTATGTGCCAAAATTAACTCTATCAACCATGCCATAAGCAAAGGAGTAGAGTATACATGCAAGGTGACTACAGGACTAAAGTCTCTAATATTACAACACACACTAATTTATTTTACCTGAGACATACCTCTCAATGCATGACAAGGGACAGACAAGATTTAATGTATTTTTTATTTCTCCCAACAAGATTTGGAAACTCCAATCATTCACCTTCCAAAATAAAATGCTTCCATATAGAGGCTCTTTCCAAGTCTTTGATGAACTAGTAAGACTCATTTTAATTAGCAAAATTATTTATGCATGTATGTTGATGTCAATAAAATAGCTTCCTAAATAAATCAAGCAATTACTGGGCCCTTACTTATGAGGGTGGAAAATGTGGCCAACATTTCCATCTGAAAAGGGCTAGTGTGGGATACTGGGATGGATTTCAGGAGGAATTGGTGACCTCCAGAAGCCAGTGAATTTTGGCCTTCTGCGCAAAAGTCAGAATAGTGCACCAAATTCCCAGAAGTTCTCAGAGATGACATTATGGCCAGAAGAGCTAAAACCAAATCTCTCCTTCTAGCTCTGAACAGAGTTCCCAAGAAGAAGGCATGTATAGGTTCTACTTGTATCTTTCTCAGTGATGAAAGTCTTATTAAACTGGAATCAGAAAGGTGGAAAGTGTGATATCTAAAGCAGAACCTGCATGGATCACTTCACCTGTATAATACCCTAATTGTCTGCCAACTTCTATAGAGTGTGGCCTTCAGAAGCAACATTTATGTGCTTGTCATTTTAGAATACTGGGTCCCAGAAGTTTTCAAGGGCCAATTGGCGGTTTACTAAATAGGTCCCCTTCAGCACTTCTTCTGAACTCCGGATCTTGGTTGAAGGGAGAAGGAAAGTGTTCCACGTCTTCCAAGAATAGGAGCTGGAAGTCCCTATCTTTAGGAGGAGGTTGTGACAGAGTTAGAAATTTTGGACAGCTTTATAGAATAGTCCATCCAGATCCAGAAGATTCATTTGATTGCCTAGCTCAAGACCTTTGTGGAGACAAGGAAACAGCAAGACATACCTAGAAGATTTCAATTGGGACATGTACTGTTGAAATACTGCTGTCACCTCCTTTTTTCAGTTCTTTGTCCTTCAGTGCTTGACTGATATTTGTGGGTGCCCAGTGGCAGCCTTCAGTGGGGAGCTGGATGGGCAGGAGACACCATGGCTTAAAAGGAGGACCCATTCACATGGATGAGGAGCTGTAGGTTGTAATGAAAACAGCTATAGCCTGATGCTTTTACTCTAGTAAATCCACACACTCAACCAAATATGGTTTCCAAAGACCTATAGGATACCTGGTCACAACACATCACATTCAGTATATACCTAAAACTGTTGTTAAAGAGTCCCTGTTTATTCAAAAGTAGTTTAGTACTAGACAGAGAGCAGATTATATTTGTAAAACAATATCCTTGCCCTTGGTGAACATATAGCCTAGTAATAGGTAGGTATAGGTGGTTAGTACAGAATTAAAGGAGCCCATGCCCCAAGCTGGATGGGAACTAAACAACAAAAATAGCAAAGAAATAATCATTGCCAATAGGAAAGGGTCCAACACTCAAACCTTAGGCTTTGAGAGTTATTATATGAAACAAGAACAGTTTGGAACAAAGCAAAGAAAAAGGCCAATAATCTACATACATAGCCTAGTAGAGTTGAAGAGAGAAACAATGCTTTTGCTTTATTGAGGTATAATTGACAATTAAACTTTATAAACATAAGGTATATGTTATGACATGATGTACACATACATTAAGAAATGATTACCACAATTTATTAACACATTTATCACCTCATATAGTTAACTCTATGTGTTTGTGTATGTAGTGAGAACACTTAATATTTACTTTCATAATAAATTTTAGCATACAATACAGTATCATGAACCATTTTCACTATGCTGCACATTAGATTCCCAGACTTATTCATCTTATAACTGAAAGTTTGTACCCTTTGAGCAACATCTCCCATTACCACTGTCCCATGTGAACCATTCTAATCTCTGTTCCTATAAGTTCAACTGCTTTTGATTGCACATTTAAGTGAAATCATGCAGTATTTGTGCTTCTCTGCCTGGTTCATTTCATATAGCATAATATTTTCCAGGTCCATCCATTTTGTTGCCAATGATGACAGAATTTTCCTCTTTTTTTAAGACAGAAGACTATTTCATTGCACAACATACACCACATATTCTTCATCCATCCATCCATCAACAGACACTGAGGGTGTTTCCAGTGCTACAGTGAATGTGGGAGTGCAGCTGTCTCTCCCAGATATTGATTTCATTTCCTTCAGATATACATTCAGAAATGGGACTGCTGAATCAGATGGTAGTTCTAACTTTTTTGAGGAACCTCTATATTGTTTTTCATAATGACTGTACCAACTGACATTCTCACCAAAAATGTGCGAGAATTCTTTTTTCTCCATATCCTTGCCAACATATGTTATTTATTATATCTTGTAATTTTGATAATAGTTATCCTAAAAGGTATGAGGGGATATTTTCTTACTGTGGTTTTGATTTGCATTTCCCGGATCATTATGACATACAGCACCTTTTCATATATTGTTGGCCATTTGTATGTCATCTTTGGAGAAATGTCTATTTAGGTCCTTTGCTCATTTTTTTATTTTCTTTTAAGACAGTCTCATTTTGTCACCCTTGGTAGAATGCCATGTTATCATAGCTCACAGAAACCTCAAACTCTTGGGCTTAAGGTATTCTCTTGCCTCAGCCTCCCGAGGAGCTGGGACTACAGGCATCTGCCACAACACCAGCTGTTTTTAGAGATGAGGTCTCACTGTGGCTCAGGTTGGTCTCGAACCTGTGAGCTCAAGCAATCCACCAGCCTCAGCCTCCCAGAATGCTAGGATTACAGGCATGAGCCACCACACCCAACCTTCCTTTGCTCCTTTTTAAATTAGATTATTTGTTTTTGCTGTTGATTAGCATGAGTTCCTTATATATTTGGATATTAATCCTTGATGAGATAATCTGATTTACAAATATATTCTTCTATTCCCTTCCATGTTCTTTAAAAATTTCTACCAGCAGAAAGTATACAGAAATGTTTAAGAATATCTGAGGATAGTGATCTTGACAACACACAAAAGTTTGACCAGATAGAAGTAGAAAAAAAATCAGGAGCATGCCAAAGCCCACAGTCACAGAGGCCTGGCCATGAGATCAAAGTGAGAGTCCTTGTACAGGAAATATAGTCTCTAATTCATCAAATAGCCCTCATGTAGATTTGGAACATAATTTCAGGTTAAATATAGGTGAAGATGTATTGTGTGTGTGTGTGTATAGGTGTGTGTGTGTGTGTGTGTGTGTGTGTGTAATGTAACAAGCCAGGCCTGAGACCCCCCAGGTTCTCAGTTAGACTCTCAGGCTCTGGTGTTCATGCACGTTTATACTAACAGAATAGAACAAATCAAGCCTATTTCACTATGACAGTGAATTTTTTAAAGTGGTTTAAAATCTTCTCATCTGTCTAGCACTTGTCATAGAAATCAGCCGTTTTAGGACTGTCGAGGTGTGTAATATCCAAGAAATGCTTATTAGCCGGACATATTTTACAAACCTATTAAAGAAAAAAGATGACATCTCAACTGACTAATTTAGTTGCTAACACTTCATTAATGATGCTTAAAGTCATTGACTGCTAAGTGAATAAAGGAACAAGAAATTTTTATCTCAAAAGTCATTGTTTTATGTCATACGTTTGCTTACAGTGACTAATTGTATACTTATTATTATTCAAAATCTATTTGTGTGGTACAAAAAGCTGTTTTATTAATACTATCACAAGCAATCCAACAAATGAATCTGAATAGTTTGATGGCAGTGTAAACATCTAGTGATTAGTCTTTTGACAAGGCTGATTGCTTCACTGCAGAGAGAAACATAATTGTTCAGACATATGGACATAAAGAGGAAATCATTTAGATCTGTGATTATAACATGTTCAGAAAGTAGCAGGTGGAATTTTTCTACCTGCAATTCAATAAAACCAAAATAAACTGCTTTATTGACTTAATTGGAGTAAGGATTCCAGCAGACAGAGTTAATATTGTTGGTGTTAATAATTCTACATTCTACTACATTGTCAGAGGTCGTTCATTTAATTCTATTACTTTTGAAAGTGTAAAAACTACATAGAAGGGCCAGGTGCAGTGGCTCATGATCTTAGCACTTGGAAAGGCTGAGGTGGGAGGATCCCTTGAGCTCAAGAGTTTGAGACCAGTCTGAATAAGACCAAGACCTTACCTCTACTAAAAATAGAAAAGTTATATGGGTATCATAGCAGGTGCCTGTAGTTCCAGATACTTAAAAGGCTGAGGCAGGAGGATCACTTCAACCCAGGAGTCTGAAGTTGTTGTGGGTTAGGCTGACACCAAGGCATGCTGAGCAATAGAGTGAGACTCCATCTCAAAAAAAAAAAAAAATTACATAAGAAAACTTTTTCGTGTTTTTCTACATTTTTGCCTTCTTGAAATTGAGAAGAATATTGGTTTTCCATAATTCTTAATTCTGGCAATTATTAAATATTAAAGTTAGTGTCAAATCTGATGCTTTGTGTACTCATGAATTCAAATTGGAATGCCTCGTGTTTGGGTGACTTTATTCTTTGATATATGTGGGTGTGGTGTGGTGTGTGTATGTATAGGTGTGCATGTGTGTATGAATAAAGCACCCTTTGACAAGACTCTTCTGAAAAGTGGAGGATTCCTTAGACTTTGAAGACAGGTTCCAAGTACAATGAAGTCATAGTAAAGAAGAGGTCAATGTGTTAATGTTATAAGATCATCAAGATACGTGGTTAAGTCACAAAAATAGTACTATGGTATCTTTCTAAAAATAGTACTATGGTATCTTTCTATTTGGATTTGAATATTTTTAAAGAAAATGAATATAAACTGCCTGATTATGGCTTCTGGAAGGATATACCTCTTGGAAGGATATGAGAAACTACTACTAGGGGAGAACTGGAAACCCAGAACTAGAAAGAGTCTTACATGGCCTTGACACCCAATCTCTCTATTTCTTCCTGCTTCCCTGTCAGTGCCTTCTCATTTCCCTTTACTTGTTCCTTTTACTATGCTTAAATTGTAAATATTGATATACCAGCTCAACATGTCAGTTAAGCTAAAACTAAGAAACTCTGACTGAGGGTCTGTAGAAAATATCTTCCTACCTGGCAACACAGGTGAAAGACCTATGTCCAGAAAAGAGTCCTGAGTATGAGTCCTGACAATGATTCCAACTGAAATGAAAGGACCAGAAATATAAACTTGTTAAGTTTTTGAATGGACCCAAAGAATTCCACTATATTACTTCACATGGGAAGTGAAGTGGTCATGGGACTGTGTCTTCAATAATCAAAAGGTAGCTTCAGATTCTGCAAAGTATTTGGCAAAAGTAAAAGGACATTTAGCAACTCATCTCATGTTTAATTGATGGATAGGTCCACCAATGTGACACTAATATAACAGGGATAAAAATAGTTTTTAAAAAAAAGATTTTATAATACACAAAGATTTAAATATCTTCTTTCAAGGAATATTTAAAATTTGAAAGGTATATGTTAGTGTCCTATACTTCAATAGCTTATGAAATAATTCTACACATCACTCATGTAACCAAAGTCTTCTGATTCTGTATTTAGATTTATTTTAGGCCAGCGTAATGCTATCATGATGCAGTGATTTCTAAATTTCTCTTCCCACATTTGTAATTATCAATTTAGCGCTTTTCACATCACATTATCATGAGAGTTAAAACTTTAGATGACAGAAGGAGCACGTATTAACTTAAAATTCTTTATGTCAAAACTTCTTGAAAATTACATCCACCTTTTCATGATCTTTATTCTCCCCAAACTGCTTGTTTTCATTCAAAATAGATTTGATGATGGCCCCTCTTAATATTAAGGTACAAATGTCAGATGGATTTAGCATGAGATCATAGTTCAAATCACAAATGACTCTTTTGCTTTCTTTGCACGAATTCCATGCAAGAGCTCTAACACAGTACAAATCCCGGAAAACACAGTCATCCAAACAAGTAATTAATCTTTAGGCTGTTAAAAAAAATGAATCAAAATATGCAAAAAAGACACTAGGGAGGCTAGTAGAGCATAGAAGGAAGAGCCTCAGTTTAAGGAGATCTAGATTTTTTGCCCCCTGAATTCCATTAAATGACAGGAGTGTACTAATTGCACAGCCATGCAGGGCATGCACTGGAAACCAGAGAAGAGCCATTCCCAGAATCTAAACTTAAACACACCTGTAACCAGTCACTTGCCTGGCTCCCAGTTTCTTCATCTACAAAATGAGACAGGTAGAACAGATTCAGGCCTCTCCAGCTATGAATTACAGTCATCTTCTGCACCCATCTACATTCATCAACTCTGCTCATTTCAGAAAAGTGCATAAACCCTCTGATGGCAAACTGTTAAGATTAGTGCCACTTTTTATCAATCTATTGAAAGTGAAGTTGTATTAAGGTACATTTTATAGAGATGATGTATAGAAGTGTATCAGCTATTAAATAAAGTTATTTGAATACAAAATTTTTTATAATAACGTAAGTCTTCCTAAATTTTATTCTTATACCCCAAGATACACAACTTCCACTGACTTAAAAGTAACTCTGGGAAATGCACAGTGGCACAGACATTCATAAAAATAGGGACAAGTGATAACAATATGTAAAAAGATCAAGGTTAGATGGTAAAGGAAAGAATCAGAGGAATAGTACATTATTTGTCATTTATTTTATCATTAAAATTTATCCAACCTACCAGGTGGCCAAAAAAAAAAATTAGCTTTGTTAGCGTCTTTTATTGCTTCTCTTCTTTGTTCTAAATTAATGTAGAGAAGGTTTAGAGTCAGTATATTTTTCCATAGTTTCTTCTTTTTTTTCCAATCAGGATAAATGACATCATAGAAGCTTATCACAGTCTTAATAATTCACTTGTGTGACATGTTCAGAGGTAGTTGGAATTCACAGAAAATGTATCACAGGTTTTTAAAAATGAAAATAAGCTATGGGGCTGATCTAAAAGCAGTTGATAGTAGTAAGAGACTTTTCACCTCAGACTGTACCAGGAGAGTTTGGACACAGCTCATATTGGCAGTAAAGGTCAGCAGATTAATTCACTATTCATTTCTAACTAACTGATCAGCACTCACATGCACAGATGGACGTAAACTCAATGGAAATGAAGTAGGAGCAAGGGGGGAGGTGTGTTGAAATCACATCTAACAGGTATAGTGAACAATGTCTAGGTGATGGTCACATTTATAACTCTGACTCAAGAAGTAGAAAAGCAATCCATGTAACAAAAATATTTGTACCTCTATAATACTCTAGCAAAAAAAAGTAAGAAAACATATCTGAACGCAAGCGATTCCGTTCTCTGACCTATGCTTTTTAAAAGGCATAGCCAAACTGCATGGATAGAACCTAACAATCTTCATAATTAATGTAACTTTAATGGTGATTTTTTTTTTTAAAGAATCTGCTGTTTGGACTGGGTTAAATTCAAATCAAACAGCACTGCTTAAGAAAAAGAAAGATGGCAAATATAAAAGGGTTAGAGAATTTAAAAAGTAGACAATTAATCAGAGTGGAAAACTGGCCTTAAAACATTTTACTTCTTCGAAGTTATAGAAAATTACTAAAATACTGGATAGGCCTTTGACAAAGTTTAATAAAATGTAATTGTCTCCCTCTTGAAACTCAATATTTTAACTATTTGCATAGACTGGTGTTGGAAGTAGAGATTATCAGAGGCTTTTGCTTCCTTTCCTATTGTATTAATAATGCATTACCAAGTAACACATTTCAACAGTACAAAGACCCTGGCCAGGGCTAGGTTCTCATCTGGAAGCTCAACTGGGGGAAGGATCCATTTCCCCATTTGTGTTGCTGTAAAGCTTTCATTTTTACTTTCTTGTAACTACAGGAGGCTTGCTTGTTTAAAAACAACAAGGAGAGAAAAGGAGAAAGAGGGAGAGGGAAGGAGAGAAAAAGAGAGAAAGAGAAGTATGCCATCAAGGCAGACTAATGTAAGATAATGTGGTCATAGGATGATCTGTCATCACCTTTGCCCAGTTTTATTAGAATCAAGTCACAGACACTGCCTGTGCTCAAGAAGTGATTACACAAGGGAATAGGGATCATGAGGGTTACCTCTTCCAAATGCAAAATACATTTTCCCCTCCTAAGACTCCCAAGCATCTAATTCCATTATAGCATCAGCTCACAGTCCAAACTGTTAACAATTGACAGGTCCAGGTACACATAAGTCTTCTGGGTGTAATTTGTTACCTACCATTTTTTGGAAATAATTATTCTTCATATGTGGACCTGTGAAACTAAAGAGACAAGTTATGTGTCCCAACATACTCAACTTGCAATGGTGGGATGGGTGTAGGACAACAGTTACAGACATCCCAGCTCATAAAGGGGAAAAATGGGAGCTAAAAATAGTTATTGGTCAATAGCAGTTCAGCAATCAATCCAGCAGGGTAAGAGGTGAGAGTTCTTTTAAGTGTCAAAGGCTGAAAATAATTCTTCATGGCTCTCAACCCCACCTTCTGGGCTCTTGGTTCTGTCTGAATCATCCTTCCTTTTTCATAAATGGTAGCATGTATTTTCAGCCAAGTCATTCTATCAGCCTGCTTCCTGCCAGGAAAATATTGGGAGTCCAACAACCTCCTTTCATTTTGTACCCTCTCTGCTATTTTCCATCCAAACTGGAATTGTTTCTGCTGAAACAATTTTCTCAGAAATTTTGTAGATCTCCCATGGATTTTGATTTTATTCTATTAGACAAAAGTCACATCCGTAGATTCTCTTTTTTTATTTGTCTTTGGGTCTTCTTGAAATGGTGAAGAACACTGCACTGAAGATTCCTAGACTCCCGGTGATTTGATTGACAGGGTCTGTGAGGAAGACCCTTAATCCCTTCAAAGGGCCTTTCTTTGACCTTGTGATATTTCTGAAGTTTAAACAAAAGTTTCATAGTCACATCCCCACCTTTTTCTCTAGAACACGCTGTCTTAATTTTAGCATCCTTTGTCATCTGGAGAAGCAGGGAATTTTCAAATTAACCAAATCCTAATTCCTGTTTGTTGAACAGTTTTTCCTCAACATACCTCTGTCACCTCACATTTTTCTGGAAGTGTCTTAAACACTTTGCTCAGAAATATCTTTCGCTATAGATTTTGCCTTCCACATACCTTCTAGAAGCAATTTCTCTAACTTTGTATTGTATAACAAGAATTCCCGTTCCTCTGTTTTCCACTAACATGTTCTTTACTTCTTTTTGAACCTTCTGATAAGATCATTCCATTTTCCCACCAAATGAAAGCATTGAAAATACTTCAAACATCCTATCTTCCCACCAAATGAAAGTATTGAAAAGCTCCCAAATGTGGCACACACTTTCACATCTCTGAGTCTTTGTAGATTCTGTTTCTTCTAACTGGAGTGGCACTTGGTGCACTTCCAGCTGTCAATGTTTGTATATGTTGTTAAGCTTCTACTGACACGCTGTTGGAAGCAATTTAGGACTCTTCTGTCATGAGCCTCAACATTTCTTTAGCTTCTACTCACTACCTGGTTTCAAAGCCATTCTGACATTTGTAGGTATTTGTTATAGCATCCCTCTTCCAGGTACTGAAATTTGTATTTATTTGCTATTTCTGCATACCAAGCTTAGTGGCTTAAAACACAGCACCTTTTACTATCTTACCGTTTCTATGAGTCATTAGTTAGGGCAGGACTTCACCGAGTCCTCTTCCTAGAGTCTCCCGAGGTTGTAATCCAGCTGCTGACCACAGCTGCTTCCATACCTGGAGGAATCTGCTTCTACGCTCGTGTAGTTTTAGGCAGCATTCAGCTTTTTCTTTTGTAGAATTCATGACAACTTACTTCCTCAAAACTCAAAACCACTAAGAGGAGAAAGAGGGAAGGGAGACTGCTAGCGAGAGAATATCACAGAATATAACATCATCGTGGGAGTAATATCTCATCACTTTTCCATATTCTATTGGGTAGAATCAAGCTACCCAAAGGGACAGGTGAGCACCAGGGGGCAGGGACGATGAGAGTCACCTTGGACCTTTCCCCCTTGCTGCCTCACTTCTTATCTTCCCAACAAAGACAGTATTAAAAATGTCTCAAACATGGTACACACATAACTCTGAGTCTATGTAGGTTCTGCTGCTTCTAACTGGAATGTCGTCTGCTGTACTTCCAGCTGTCAATGCAGGTATATGTTGCTTAAGTTTCTTAATATTCAAGAGCAGAAGGCAACCCTACCCTGAACTCAGCTGCCTATCAAAATGCTTAGTTCTACTCCTGTCCTTTTTATTTTTTAATTTTTTTATTTTTACATATACATGTGTTAATGAGGTTTCCATTTTTTGCCTTCACAGAATTTAAAAGGCTTCAAATTTAATAACAAAATTTAAGATAAGGAGTAGAAACAAAAACCAGGTAAAGAATGAACAAAGATAAATACATTCAGAAAAGAAAACAGATGATTACTGCTTCAAAATATTAAGCAATATTAGTAATAATAATGCCAAGAAAGTAACGTTCACATTATCAAATAAGACATTATAGAGTGCTTTGACTCTGAGGCTCAGTATAAAGCCATTAGTTAACTTCTTATTTTTTTCCAAAGTCTCAGAAAATAGACAACTAATATTATATAAATAAAAGTAAAAGAGAGTTTCAAAAAACAGATCATGCCAAATCTTATAGACAATAGAAAAAGAAGAAATACTTCAAAATCATTCAACTTAACTCCTATCCTTTAAGGACAGAATCCTTGAAGTTCATTTTCTCACCAAATGAAAGTCTTGAAAATACCTCAAACGTCTTATCTTCTCACCAAATGAAGTACAGATTCTCTACTTCAAGTTCTTAGAAGAAAATGTAACTTTGGCCCATCTGCTACAAGAAAAGCTATCTATGGGAAGCTCTAGGAAATGTGATACAAGATCTAAGTTCCTCTCATTAGATTTAATTTTATTCTCAACTCCATCCATACCTTTGGCTCCTGGTTCCTAACTTTGCATGCAGTCCCCACCACGTTCCCACTGTGGCTCCCTTCTCTCAGATTTAAAACTGCTTGCGAACATTCAGAGCTCTGATTCTAGGTGAAGTCTGAGACAGGTCTGTGATCTCTACCCTTTCCAGCATCTCCCCCCCCAAAGTTTTCCACCTGTGAAAATCAGAGTCATCTCTTTGGAGGGTCACGTTAACTTGATCTTCACTGTACACCGTGGGATTCATTTAATCACTCACTCAACTAACATATCCTGAGGTCTTGCCCTCTGTTAGCTGCTTGGTATGTGGCGATGAACATGACATGGTCCTTGTCCTGAGTGACTGACAATCTGGTAAGAGAACAGGTGTGACCAGATAACTGTCATGTGATTGCAATGTACTACAGAAAAGATACGTAAGCAATTATGGACTTGAGAAGCTGTAAACAATTTGCTGTATCTAAGTTGGGTATGAAGTGCATAAGGAAGAGGTGAAAAATAAAGCTATAAGAGTCAATGGCAGGTGACCAGTTATTAGCTTTTTATTTTCCAATTAAATGAAATTTGAACTTCATCTTTCAGTCAGTGAAGAGCCCCCAAATACTTTTTAACATGAAAGTAAAAAAGTTCTTTAAATGTTGTTTGAGGAAGATAATATGATGGAAAACTATCAAAAAGTGAATATAATATTCCAGGTATAGAAAAATAAAGAAGGAATCAACTGGGGCGGCGCCTGAGGCTCAAAGGAGTAGGGCGCAGGCCCCTTATGCTGGAGGTGGCGGGTTCAAACTCAGCCCCAGCCAAAAAAAAAAACTGCAAAAAAATTAAAAAAGGAGTGAACTTAAGAGGCATTTTAAAGGTTCATTTGAAAAAAGCCAATAGTCTCTGAATGAAGGAGAGAGAAAAGCCTGGAATGACTCTGAGGTGTTTCTCTTAGGAAAATGCCTAGAAGATGGAAACACGAATCAAGATGGGACAGAGAAAGAAATGCAGCCTTCCAAAGGCAGGCTCAGAAAGGTGGAACCTCGTATGAAATTGGATGTAGGGTCAATGTTTGAACTCAAGCTATTGGCATTATTCTGCTTAACCCATAGAACTAGATGTCTCTCCAAGTTAGGTTTTAGGTAATCTAGAACATGAAAGATAGAAGGTGAATTTCATTTACCCTTCAAAGGATGAAAACCTTAGATTTAAGTACACATAGCATGGCTTCCCTAAGTGGTGAAAAATCAGTGGTTCTTCTCATAAACATTAGTTCTGTGTTTAAATGTCTGGGTTCAAGTGTCTCCCAGACATGTGAAGATGCTGTCACAATGCATTTTAAGATCCTAGTGCTTTAATCAGGCTGACTGCCTGTGAATTTTGAATACATAAAAACGTGAGTCTGGGGAACTCAGATTTTGCCACTTCAAAATCATGGCCCTTTGTCAACTATTGCTTATTAAGAGTAAGGTCTCTAGTGGAAATCCATTGTACTTTCATGGAGCAAATAGGTTTGTTAGTTTGAAAATTAATATCAGTCCAACTCAAAGAGAAATGATGCATCTTATCACATACTGCATGACATTCTTGAAAATTCTGTGTGTGAAAGGAAGTTTCATATTTGCAATATTACAGCCATTCTGGAAATAAGGAAATGGCATTAATATAATATCAATTACAGTTTTATTTCTAAAGTAGTTTAACTACATTGCAAAACATTTGGAAAGTAAAAAAGAAAATCTGTAATGCTATTATCCTTAACTAACTTATAAACCATTTTAAGTGTTCCCTTTCAGTCTTCTTTATATAATTGCATACAGCTATAATAGCCTGCATTCTATTAATATTTCATACACTCATTTTTCACTGAAGATTCTACTTAAGGCATTTCTGTGTTGCTGGGTGATGGTCATGATTATCACTTCTATTAGTTACACAATATTTTACCATGTAGAGCCACCATCATTGACCTAGCATGGGCTCATTATTTTAGTTTAGATTTATTTTCCTCATTTTAATTTACCTTTTTAGGATACGTTTTTATAATTGACTTGTTAATTAAAATAGTATAAATCTTTTTATGGCTTTTGATTCCAATTGCCAGGTTGTTTTTCAAGAGAATTGCATTAGTTTGCCTTTCCACTTGCAGGATATAAAAGTTACAATTTCCATGATATCTTCTCAGTAATATTCTTTAACTAATTTCAAAGAAAAAATAAGTTATTTTGTCTAACTTGCTTTTGATGATTATGGGTAACATTTTTATTGTCTTCTTAATAGTTCTAAGTCTTATTCTTTGAAGGACTTGCATCTGTGTGTTTGCCAATTATATTGGTATACTGCCTTTTCCTTACAACTAAATGTGCTCTTCATATGTAATCTTTTGTTCTGATAACACATACTAAAATGCTTTTCACTGCCATTTCCTTTCTGGTGTAATTTTAAACATAAATTTAATGATTAACTAGAATTGCTATATATTAAAATCCCTCACAGTAAATGTGACAATATTTTTATACCATAATGGCATTTGTACAACTGGTTCTTTATTCTAAATCACTACCTTTATTTGTCTTGACAGGACTCTACAAGATTACTCCCAGGATTTTTGCTATTCCTTTAGGGCTGACTTATGCCATCATCTCAAATGTATTTCCTCTAATAGCACTCAGTTCTTAAAAACAACAGAAAACCCAAGAGGCTATAAAAGGAGCTATAACATTAGCTACACATGAATATAAATCAATTCGCATCCTTAGAGATTATAATTTTTAAAATATATTCAATAGACACAAAATTATAGCTAACAGTAAATATACTCTTAAAACACAAATGCATTACAAAGAAAACTTTATAAAAATGGGAAATAACCATTTATTTTAGGTTCAACCACAGGCAAACTGTATCTTCAATGTCTGTTCCTCTGTACAACAGCCCTACAAGAGACTGTACGTGAGTCTGAGCAACATGCTACGAAACAACACAACTACAAGGTGAGATGGGAGGATCACAGATGCTGGAATCTGAAAATGAAGTTCAATGCCTGATTTTGCCAATTAGCAGCAGCTGAGTGAACTTAATCTCATTAAGACACCCCTGTTTTCTCACCTATGAAATATAATAACAGTTCCCTCGGTGCTCAGCACAAGGAGCTTTGCAGAGTTTAGCCCATGTTCTGACATTGTTATTCTAAGGCAGGAATTAGAGTTTCAATTTTACAGGGATCCCTTCTGACCCTTCTCTTCAGCCAATCATCTTCCCCTATACCTGCACTTCCTTTGTCTCATTTCCTCCCTGCATTGTTCGCCATAGCACATCTTGTCATCTGATATACTATTTATCAGCTGGTTTATATGCATATGGTGTGCCCCCTCTAGAAGATATCCACCTAGAAAGCAGGAATTGTCCTTCATTTCCCTACTTTATCTCCAACACCTAAGAAAGTATGTTAGGATATTTGTTGAATGAATAAACTGACACACCCTAAGGCTTCTCAGATCGTTTTTGTGAGCTGCTTATAATTTCTTTTAAAAATTATTTTTATGTACAAAATGTTTTCTAAGTGATAAGAGAAACCTGTTTATATTTTCATTTGCTTTTTAATTGCTAAAGGAGAATATTTTTGATTAGGAAAACTTTAGCAATATGCTTGAATTTCTCCTACATATTTTTAAAATGCTATCTCTTTTAAGCTAGGGTGTTAAATCTATTCTTTCCGATTTATTTTGAGATTTAAACATTAAAATATCACGACATTAGATTATGGCTCAATACAATGTTTAAGCACTATGTTGAATCTCTCGTGGAATTCCCCAAGCTGGACATAGACATTCAGGTCAGTGTAATGTATAGATTCATTAATTGACAAAGCCTTCATTCGTGCATTATCCTGTACAAATTTATAGAAATGAGCACTAAACTGTAATCTTTTTTTTTTTTTTGAGACAGAGCCTCAAGCTGTCACCCAAGAGAGAGTACCATGGCATCACAGCTCACAGCAACCTCCAATTCCTGGGCTCAAGTGAGTCTCCTGCCTCCACCTCCCAAGCAGCTGGGACTACAGGTGCCCAGCCATTTTTTTTTTTTTTTTGGTTGCAGGCATCATTGTTGCTTGGCGGACCCAGGCTGGATTCGAACCCACCAGCTCAGATGTACATGGCTGGCACCCCAGCCTGCTGAGCCACAGGCGCCAAGCCTCTAAACTGTAATCTTAATAAATTCATGTGGGGAGAGGAGATGTAAAAGAGACTTTCTCATGTGGTCCAGTAGAAAAGACAGCTTTAGAAAGAGAGAAAGTCAAGTATTTTTCCAAGTTCTACCGCTTAATCAGCTGTGGAACTTTTAATAAGACATTTAATCCCCTCAAGACTAAATTTCTACATTTGCATGGGCAATCATATAATTACCTTGCAAGGTTGTGAGGGGTGAATAAGATCAGCATGGGAAGTAGTCAGCATGACTTACATAATGGGCATGGTTGATAAATTATCTCCTCCCCTGCATTCCTTTCACAATTAAGGCAGTGCAGTGATTTGAGAGGGCTGGGTTTGAATCCTAGTTCCCACATTACCAGCTACATGACCTTTGGCACATAAATGATCCACTAAATGATCTCTAATAAGTTACTGGACATAGTGCCAGTCTCCAAAGGCTTCTTGTAAGGGCTAAGTGAGATAATTTATGAGCAGTGCTTAGCATTCTGTCTGACACATGCTAAGTGCTCAGAGAGAAATTTTATTATTAGTACTAATAATAACATCAGTATAAGTAAAATGACATTGAAGGGCTAATTTCTCCCTAAGCTTACTCTGTTAGACACAAATTTAACAGAAAAGAAAGAGGAAAAAAAAACTATTGTCAAAAGTATCATTCTTCTACATATTTGAGAGTGATACAGCTTTACGAAATACAGAAGGAACTAAGGGTAGTGAGATTTGTACTGTCTTTGTTTTCCATATTGTCTCTTTTTTAAGTCTTTCATTGTTTTAAATTTTAGATTAATATGAGGGTATAAATGATTAGGTTACATTGTGTGTCTAAGGTAAAGTTCAAGTTGTGGTTGAGCAAGCTTTTAGCTAAGTTTAAACTATATAAATGGAAGTTCTTTCTGCCACTTTAGTAATATCACTGATGAAATCAAATATGTTGCCTTGTCTCCCAATATCATTGAGAAAAAAACAGTCCAAAGGCATGGTGTCTCAGCCGCTACGGCCCTGGTCTTGATCACCGCAGAAAGGAACCAGGCGTGATGCAGATTAGAAGTACAAGCTTGCAGGAGGTGGGCTAACCTCGATTACAGGGTAGTCTCAAGCAACCTCTGAAGTAGCCTTTTATTGAGACAGCACAAGACAGGTGAGGGGAGTATTAGACAATGGCTACGTGCCCAAGGTTCGCCTTGGACTCAGGTTCTTTCTCGGCAAGAAGTACCTTGTGGACAAATTGCCCGAGGTCCCGCCCCCCAGTTGCAAATCATCTTGCTCAGAGGTCATTAGGCTCTTGGTGTCCTCTACACATGGACTCCATGGTCTATGAGAGCACAAGTCTGTGACCACACTCCCTACTGGCCCTTATATGGGACAGCCTCGATCTTCACTAGTATAGGAGCTGAGCTTGAAATGGCATTCTCATTCTTTTGTACTATAATCCAGCTCACAGCTCTCTCTGTAAATAACAAACACTTCCTATGGGTTCTACAATGTTTTTTTTATAGGTCAACTTACATTTCTAAATATGTAAGAGCAAATCCAGTTGCCAGATAAAAAGATGCATTTACAGACAAAATGACAGGTAGGGTAGGTGGAAAAGTCTCAGACATGATTCCAGCAGCCCGTCCTATGAGGATATGCTAAACTTTGAAAAATTATTCAGGAACTCGTTCTTAAGGTCCCAATCACTATCATTTTCAATAATGTTACAAGTTATATGTCACAATTTTAAAGTCTTTAAAGACATACACATTTCCAGAAAAAGTGTGTATTTTGTTCTGATGCCACTGATCCTAGATATGCCCCATTATATTTTAAGAGGCCATCAAGGCACCTACAGCACTGGACCAAGCAAACTGGACACAGCTCAATTTCTGATTCAGCAATGAAGTCTAGGGAATTTCCCCATGATCCCGTACTGGAACCTCAAGTTCAGACACATGGAAGTCAGGAAGGAGCAGAGGGCTTTGAGCTGATGCTCCCTGTTGTTTTAAAGCAGCATCGAGACAGGTCAAAAAGAGCAGAGGCCTTGTTTCAGAAGGTCTAGCCCAACCTAAGAGTCTTCTATAATGGGAGTCATCAGCCACTCTGAGCTGTTGTTTCCCTATAAATAAAGTCAAATGAATTACATAAATTCTTGAGGTCCTTCTCGTTTCTAACATGTCGTGGTTCTCTGACTGCTGTTACCTATGTTCTGGAAGGATTTCTGGGGTCGAGCACAGAAATATTTGGAGAAGCAGTCATAATTTACTCCTTTCATCTACCAAAAGCAAATAAACAATAACGCACCAGAAACAGAATAAATTTAAATTTAAAAGCAAAACAAAATTGAACAGCACCATCTCCTGCTATCTATACTTAATATTTATAATAGTTTGGTGGACGCTGCCAATAACTGCTGTTTCCCTAAATCAATTTGTTCTCACTCATCACCCTCCTTCATCTCCCTAAAAGACTTAACCCTCTTTATTCTGTGCTCATCATTTGGGGAAAGTCTTTCTGAGCAAGGGCCTCAGCCCTTCTCTCACTCTCCTCCCACCTTCACATGTGTTTTCCTCTGACTTTAGATTCTCTTCCTTTTCCCCATCTTCACTGTGTATTTACCATAGCCCCATCTCTTCAGCTTTCCTCTGGATTCTCTTGCTTGAAGAAATCATACTTTCTTCTCTGTTAACCTACCTTTTCTGTGTTAAAATTCCCCAATTCATATCCACAGTGTAAATTTCTTTCCTAATCACATTACATCCAACTCTCTTCTTATAGTTATTTAGAAATGTACATGTCCTGACATCACATCATCCTAATGTTCAAAATTAAATTATTTCCTTTTTTTTTTTTTGTTCTCCATTTGCCAAGAAAAATCCAGGCTGAATCATCCCTCCAATTCTTTTCTTTTTCTTTCTTTCTTTTTCTTTTTTTGGTAGGGGATTAATATGAGGATACTCTCTCTCTTTTTCTCTTCATTTCAGATTAATAGGAGAGTACAGATGATTAGGTTATATTGTTTGCATTTGTTAGGTAAATTCCAAGTTGTTGGAGTTTTTTAATTTCAAAGTAATATGGGGTACAACTTTTTAGGTTACATTGTTCTCATTTCCAGGGTAAAGTTCCATTTGTAGAAGAGCCCCTCACCCAGGGGGCATGTTATATACCTCACAATGTGCACATTAGGTGAGATCGCACCTCATGCCCACCCTTCTTCTGTCAGTCATCCTCCCCTTTCCCCATCCTCCTCCCACCACCCTTTACACCTGTAGTAGACTATATTTGTTTTGTATAATTGTTATTATTGTTTATGAGCATGTAATTGTTTATATATTGGTTTCATATTAGTAAGGACTACATTGGATATTTAGTTTTCCAATCTTGTGATACTTCACTAAGAAGAATGTGTTTCAGCTCTATCCATGTAAATGTAAAAGATGTAAAGTCTCCTTCTTTTTAACAGCTGAATTCCATGCTATACATATACCACAGTTTGTCAATCCATTCCTGAGTTGATGGGCTCTTAGCTGCCATATACCCTTACATTGTGCCTATCAGGTGAGAGCACATCAATCCCTCCCCCTCCTCCCCCTTCCTCTCTCCCTCTTCCTCTTCCTCCCACTTGACTTTGTGTTTTTCTCTTGTGTGAGCATATATCTGTTCATCTACTGTTTTCATATTAGTATAGAGTGCCTTGGATACTTTCTTTTCCATTCTTGTGATACTTTACTAAGTTGAACCCAGCATTTTGACTCCCCTTTAACCATAGAATAGTGCAAAGATGAAACCAGCCTCATGGAGTTCTCCAACTCCATCCAGGTTAATTTAAAAGATGTAAAATCTCCATCTTTTTATGGTTGAATAATACTCCATGTTATACATACACCACAGTTTATTAATCCATTCATGTATTGAGGAGCAATTGGGTTGATCCATGTCTTGGCAGTTGTGAGTTGACCTGCAGGAACATTTTAATGCAAATGTCCTTATTGTAAAATAATGTTTTTTCTTCTGGGTAGATACCTAGTAATGGGATTGTGGGATCAAATGGAAGGTCTACTTTTAGTTCTTTGAGGATTCTCCATACTTCTTTCCAAAGAGGCTGCATTAGTTTGCAATCCCACCAACAGTGTAAAAGTGTTCCCTTCTCTCCACACTCTTGCTAGCATCTGTAGCTTTGGGACTTTGTAACATGGACTATTCTCGCTAAAGTTAGATGATATCTCATGGTGGTTTTGATTTGCATTTCTCTGATGATTAGGGATGATGAAAGAAATGGAAAAATATACCATGCTTTTGGATGGGAAGAATCAACATTGTTGAAATGTTTAGGCAACCCAAAGCAATCTACAGATTTAATGCAATCCTCCTTAAAATACCAAGATCGTACTTTGAAGAAAAATAGTTCTTCATTTTGTATGGAACCAGAAGAAAAAAAAAAACCAGTAGGGCCAAGGCAATTCTTAGCAATAAAAACAAATCCAGAGGCATCACTCTACCAAACTTAAGGTCACACTACACATCCACAGTGATCAAAAGAGCATGATAATTGGCATAGAGACACAGATGTATGGAACAGAATAGAAAACCTAGAGATGAAACTAGGCTCAAATTGCCATTTGATTTTCAACAAACCAAGCAAAAGCATACACTGGGTAAAAAACATCCCTATTCCATAAATGGTGCTGCGAGAACTGGATAACCACATATATAAGACTAAAACTGGACCGGCACCTCTCACCACTACAAAAATTGACTCATGATGGATAAAAGATTTAAAATCTAAGACATAAAATGATAAAAATACTAGAAGAAACCATGAAAAAAGTTCTTGATGACATCAGTCTGGGGAGAGATTTTCTGAAGAGCACTCCAGCAACAAAAATGTTGTGTGCTGGCAATCACGACAACAACAAAAAGAAATAAATGGGACTTAATTAAGCTGAAAAGCTTCTGCACAAGCATGAACACAACAATTAAAACAAACAGACACCCTTCAGAATAGGAAAAGATATTTGCATGTTACAAATCTGACAAAGGCTTGATAACTGCAATCAACAAGAGAACTCAAATTAATCAATAAAAAATGAGCAAATAATCCCGGCTATCACTGGGCACTGAACAGAACCATCTCCGAAGAAGACAGATGAAGGGCCAGCA
>CAUYON010203875.1:0-48548 GCA_963573935.1 Arctocebus calabarensis | reverse complement strand
AGTCCCAGCTACTTGGGAGGCGGAGGCAAGAGACTCACTTGAGCCCAGGAATTGGAGGTTGCTGTGAGCTGTGATGCCACAGTACTCTACCCAGGGCGACAGCTTGAGGCTCTGTCTCAAAAAAAAAAAAAAAAAAAGTCTTAATGAACCTGTTAAGGTTTCCACATGCTTCTGAAGTACCTTTTTTTTTCTTAACTCTATGATTTGTTCCTCCTGTTCCATTGAATTCACAGAAACTTAATAGTGTCACCTAATCCCTGTCCTTCCAAGGGAGGATTTGAGACGAAGAAACTTGTCACAGATGATAGGAACATTTGCAGAACTCAGAGCCTTTGGCTCCCTGTCCTAGTCAAGGCCACCAGTTTCATCCAACCTCTTAGAAACTGTCATGAGGAGCAGCTTCAGTACTCAAAGAATCACGTTCCTCACAGGTTGTGTTTAAGTCTCAATTGAGTGTGAGGTGAGCAGAGGCTTCATCCAGAGCTGCTTGGAGGGTTCAGAGTTATAATGGAAAGAGTACTGCCTGACTCCCTGTGGGTCAGCCTTGGATTTGACCCAGCTCAGCAGCTTCCCAGAAGTATGACCTGGATAATTTGTTTAAGCATGGCCTCCTTTGCCACAGCTCTAAAATAATACCACCCGTTCCTTCTCCCCAACCCTGATTTGTGCAGAGCTTGTTGTAGGTGCCTCTAAAGCCAGTTGAAGCCTGCTGGGGGCCTGTGAAGAATGTTGTCAGTCCTAGCTTGAGGGGTGTTATTTCCTTCTGCAAATAAAGACCTTAATGTAGTCAAGACTTCTACCCTTCTTGTTTCACTTCTCAAAAGTAGTTCAGAACAACTTTAATCTGTTGGTTCTACTGGCACTGGGCATGGACTGTTCATCTTTTTCTAGTCATTCTCTGAAAGTGTTGTGTGTCTTAACTGCTCACTTCCTGAATCCGCCCCTCCACCGAATCTGGCACCAGTATGACTTGCTGACCGTAAACAAGCATGACTTAGGTCTGGGTTTTGAAAGTTATGGGGCGTCAGTTCTGAAGATGTTTCTTTTTCTGAACAAATCTCTTTGCCTAAGATAGGTCATTGATATCACAGCCCAGAAATGATTTTTCTTATATCTCTTCACATAGAAAGGAACAAATACTAGAGAGAGAAAATATCAACTGAACAGTTGGGAATCTGGGAATCCTTAAAAAAAGTCCTGGGCGGCACCTGTGGCTCACTTGGTAGGGCACCAGCCCCATATACAGAGGGTGGCGGGTTCAAACCCGGCCCCTGCCAAACTGCAACAGAAAAATAGCCGGGGCTCGCACCTGTTGCTCAGTTGGTTAAGGCATCAGTCACATACACCTGAGCTGGTGGTTTTGAATCCAACCCAGGCTTGCCAAACAACGATGGCTGCAACCAAAAAATAGCTGGACGTTGTAGCAGGCACCTATAGTCCCAGCCCCTTGGGAGGCAGAGGCAGGAGAATCACTTGAGTCCAAGAGTTGTAGGTTGCTGTGAGCTGTGATGACATAGCACTCTATGCAGGGCAACAGCTTGAGGCTCTGTCTCAATAAATAAATAAATAAAATTCCAAAAAAAAAAAAAAAATAGCTGGGCATTGTGGCAGGCGCCTGTAGTCCCAGCTACTCAGGAGGCTAAGGCAAGAGAATCGCCTAAGCCCAAGAGTTGGAGGTTGCTGTGAGCTGTGATGCAACAGCACTCTACCGAGGGTGATAAAATAGGTCTCTACCAAAAAAAAAAAAAATAAATAAAATCCTGCTTGAAAATCCACCAGTGATTTTTCAGTTGCCCTCAGATTAAAACTCACATTCCTTAGCCTGACTTTCAAGGCCTTTTGAACTCTGATCCCTGTCTGGCTCTCTTTCCTCATCTCTTCTACTCCATGCTTCCACATTCTCCCAAGTTCCAGTCAAACTCAGCTGCTTGCCAGTTCTGCAATCCCCAATCTTTACCCCTCTCAATCTTTGCTTTGGACTGTTCCCTTTGCTCAAACCCATTTTGTGCTCCCCCACTACCTTTGCTGGACTACTACTTGGTGCTTCTCATCTGGTTGCCACCCCCACATTGCAGGCCTGAGCTAGATGTTCCTCCTTGATGGTCCTGTAGCAGTGATCACAGAGAGCTGTGATTGTGTTTACTTGCCTGTGTTCTAAGTCAATATACTCTTGTGGGGGTTTTTTTTTTTTTTTTTTTTTTTTGCTTTTAATTTCAGTTGGCTTGCACTCTTCTTAGTTTCCTTGTTTGTTTTTTTTATCCATTGTCCTTGCTTGTAGTGATTCCTCGTGCCAGTTGCCTCCCAAGTAGCTGGGATTACAGGCGCCCACCACAACACTTGGTGGTGTTCTTTCCTGGTGGTAGAGACGGGGTCTTTTACTCTGGCTCACTCATGCTTATGCTGGTCTCGAACTCTGTGAACACTGGGAAATCCACCCACCTCGGCCTCCCACATTGCTGGGACTACAGGCGTGACCCACCATGCCCGGCCAATAACTCTTAATCCTTGGCAAGGATTTGTTTTAACTGGTCTCCAGCACCTAGTAAGACGTCTGGCACATAATTGATGCTCAGTATATGGTCAGTAAATGAACAAATAAATATTGTATTGAATTGTTAGGATTGCTTGACACCTAAGGAATTCAAAGCATTTTCTAGGTGATCTCCTATCCATCCTTATGTCACTTTGTGAACACAGAGAGAAATTTGATCAGAAGTGAGATGACTACTTTTGAACTGCACTTGGTACCACCAGTGAGCAACCAGAGTGCTCGAAGACCTCCAAGACCATGGGTGGCGCCTTTGCCTCAGTGAGTAGGGCGCCGGCCCCATATACCAAGGGTGGCAGGTTCAAACCCAGCCCCGGCCAAACTGCAGCGAAAAAATAGCCAGACATTGTGGCAGGTGCCTGTGGTCCCAGCTACTCAGGAGGCTGAGGCAAGAGAATCACCTAAGCCCAGAAGTTGGAGGTTGCTATGAGCTGTGTGATGCCACAGTACTCTACTGAGGGTGATAAAATGAGACTCTGTCTCTACAGAAAAAAAAAAAGACCTCCAAGAGCTGGGAGTTTGGTGGGAGCAGGGAGGTGGTAAACTTCCCTGTGTAGTAGTAATAGTGGCTAACATATACTTTGTCTGTATTGACTTATTTTAGCTTCATAAATCCCTCAGGTATGTAACATTGTAGTTGCCATTTTATAGTAGTGATGTGACTGTGTCTGCTGTGTCCTGTAGAGCCTAGGAGAGCTCCTATTATACCTACTGTGCCCACCTTTTCTTTCCAACCCTTTATTCTTAGATTTTCTCCTGTTAAATGGTAGAGCTGTGGAGGGAAGTGGTAGTGGTTCTATACTCCCAGTCCTCATGCTCTTTGGGTGTTTAGCCTTTGACTTGACCTCTTATCTCCTTCAGGAAGATAGGCCTGAAGGGAGGCCTCTCTTCTGGTTGAGTTAGAGTGTGGCTGGTTGACAGCAAAAGGCCCAGAGTTCATCAGCACCAGGATGCCTTAGTCACTGACTCTCCAGGTTACTATCTGCCTCTCGTGTGGACTCCTTTTTTTTTTCTCTCTCTCTCTCTTTTTTTTGTAGAGACAGAGTCTCACTTTATTGCCCTTGGTAGAGTGCCGTGGCATCACACAGTTCACAGCAACCTCCAACTCCTGGGCTTAGGCAATTTCTCTTGCCTCAGCCTCCCTAGTAGCTGGGACTACAGGCACTGGCCACAATGCCGGGCTATTTTTTTGTTGTTGCAGTTCGACCGGGGCTGGGTTTGAACCCGCCACCCTCGGTATATGGGGCCGGCGCCATACTGACTGAGCCACAGGCGCTGCCCTCATGTAGACTCTTGAGTTGGAGGATGATAGATTTGGAAGTGAGGTTTCAAAAAGTTTAAAACCTCACGACTATAATCCTACCACTCTGGCAGGCCAGGTTGAGGTGGGGGTGGTGGTGCTGGATATTGCCTGAGCTCAGGAGTTTAAGACTAGCTTGAGGCTTGGCGCCTGTGGCTCAACGGGCTGGGGCGCCAGCCACGTACACCTGAGCTGGTGGGTTCGAGTCCAGGCCGGACCCGCCAGACAACAATGATGGCTGCAACCAAAAAATGGCTGGACATTGTGGCGAGCACCTATAGTCCCAGCTGCTTGGGAGGCAGAGGCAGGAGACTCGCTTGAGCCCAGGAATTGGAGGTTGCTGTGAGCTGTGATGCCACGGTACTCTATACGGGGTGACAGCTAGAGGCTCTGTCTCAAAAAAAAAGCCAGCTTGAGTAAGAGTGAGACCCCATCGCTACTAAAAATAGAAAAACTGGCCAGGCGCTGTGGCAGGAGCCTGTAGTCCCAGCTATTTTTTGGTTGTAGTTGGCCTGGGCTGGATTCAAACCCGTCAGGTCTGGTGCATGTGGCTGGCCTATAGGCACCAAGCCGAGTTTTTCTATTTTCAGTAAAGACAAGATCTCACTCTTACTCAGTCTGGTCTCGAACTCCTGAGCTCAAGCAATCCATCCGCCTTGGCCTTTCAAAGTGCTAGAATTATAGGCATGAGCCACTGCACCTGGCCCATTATTATTTTTTCCCTCAAATCTAGAGGAACTTTCCTTTTTCTTGGCAGGTCTTGCCACACATTACTGCCTGTAGATTAGTTGAGGACTGGCACCTGATGCTAGAATGAGGTTCCACTCAGTGCTGATAAAAGAACATTTGTATGTGGCATTTGTCTGCCTTGAGCTTCTTTACATTTTGAGGCTTGTAATTGCTAGGGAACCTCAGAAGATTAATTGGAGATTGATAAAACTAATCCATTTTGATAGAAATGGATCCATTTTCATCCAAATCCCAAGAGGCCTATAACTTGGCAGGCTCACTCAGACAGACTTTCTTAAGGCACATGGCCAAACCTGACATTCCTTGTATCCATACCGATGGACATACTGATGGACTAGCCCTAAAATGTTCTAAAATTCAACATCCTAGGAACTCTGCAGAAATACATGGCAACTCATTTCACATGCCCTTTAGCCTATAGCATGTGTATTTCTTCTTCTTTTTTTTTTTTTTATTTTTTAGTGGTAAGACAGGATTTTTATTAAAAGTTAGAAATACAGAAAAAGTAAAAAGCTCCAGAGCTTTGGGCGGTCCCTGTGGCTCAGTGAGTAGGGCGCTGGCCCCATATACCAAGGGTGGCGGGCCTGGCCAAATTGCAATAAAAAAATAGCCAGGCGTTGTGGTAGGTACCTGTGGTCCTAGCTACTTGGGAGGCTGAGGCAAGAGAATCACCTAAGCCCAAGAGCTGGAGGTTGCTGTGAGCTGTGACACAATGGCACTGTACCGAGGGTGACAAAGTGAGACTCTGTCTCTAAAAAAAAAAAAAAAGCTCCAGAGCTTCTGGAAGGGGGAAAGAACTGAAGAACTCCCTTGGGAGTCTCCACGTGGGCTCTTTTATCTAGGGGTCTTAAATCTAGAGGATTACACACAGCATGTGTATTTTTGACAGGGCTTTATTCAGAGAAGAGGAGTTGTCTTGCTGGACAGAGTGGGACATGTATGACCTCATGGTGGGGAGAGTTTTGGTACTACCATTTTCTAGCTGTGTGAATCCAAACTCTCTGGGCTTCAGTTTCCTCATCTGTAAACTTATAATATTATTAAAACCTTCTTCACAGTTTATTGTGAGTACTAAATTTAAAGCTCTTGACATAGTGTCTGGCCCATAGTGCATATCTATTTGCTATTACTACTCCCATTGCCCTCTTTGTTCTGAATTTCATGCTGAGCCTGAAGAAGATCACAGCTTATTTTTTCATAGTTGTTGAACTGACTTGAAAGAACCTGTCTAGCTGAGTTTGGTGACCAATATTATCTTATAGGGAAAGTCTGAAATCTGGTTTCTCTATTGCTGACTCACCTTTTAATCTTCAAGCTGGCCTTACCTGTTTCCCTGTCTTTCCCTGTCTTAAACTTCAGTGCTTTCCAGGGAGGACCCTTTTCCTTTTTAAGAAAAAACCGTCAGACGGGAGGAGTGGTGAATAGAATAAGCATCTCTATCCAACTCTAAGCTTCATGAGGGCAAGTACACACTCCAGGGCATGGCACAGATTAGGGGACTATTTGTGAAATCAATAAACCTGTGCCTTTGAAACACAACTGAAAGAGCAAAACACACGGAATTAACAAAGTTTGGCTTTTCTGTCCCTAATGAAGAAACTGGTATCACCCCCAACCCCTTTTATATACTCTTTTCCTGACTTAGCTTGACTGTCCTTGAACTAACATATGCCTTGGAGCAGTTTTCTGAACAGCTATTCATTCATCAGAGAAAGGTTTAACAGTGGTAGTTTCAGCATTGAAGTTAGAAAGTACCAAAATAGACCTCAGAGATCTGTTTTCCCTGCCCAAATATCCTTGAATTCAGAGATGGGACATGGCAGCTAGATCAGACTTTGTCAAATGTCTCCTTCCCTTTTTCCTTTCTAAAGTGTCTTCTCTGGCTTGTCTCACAACACTGATGATCTCCCTCATTAATTCACCTACAGCGCGCAATGTATTACTGCTTCTCAACCAATTAGAGACCATGGGTTGCTTGGATATCAATCACTGCCCTTACACTAGAAAAGTCCTTCCCTTGGCCTTTGGCTGGCCATTTGGGGAATTAAAACAGTTTCTTGTTTGGCTTATGATTGTTTTCTGTCCTATTAAAGACCTAATAAGGTTTGCTGTCCCTGGCCACATTGTGAATTTGTTCTGTTTTTTTTTTCCCCTTGGAAACATCTTATGTCATACTCTTAGAATGGTTATGCTCTACTTCCTCTTGTTTTTTTAGTTGCTGTTTGTTTTCTTTTCTTTTTTTTTTTTTTTTTTGAGACAGCCTCAAGCTGTCACCCTGGATAGAGTACCGTGCATCACAGCTCACAACAACCACCAATTCCTGGGCTCAAGCAAGTCTCTTGCCTCTGCCTCCCAAGTAGCTGGGACTGCAGGCACCTGCCACAATGCCTGGCCATTTTTTTGGTTGCAGCCATCGTTGTTTGGTGGAGCTGGGCTGGATTCGAACCCACCAGCTCAGGTGTACATGGCTGGCGCCTTAGCCTGCTGAGCCACAGGCACCGAGCCATGCTGTTTGTTTTCTTTTGAGTTGCACTGTGTCACCCTTGGTAGAATGCCGTGGTGTCATAGCTCACAGCAACCTCAAACTTTTGGGGCTTAAGTGATTCTCTTGCTTCAGCCTCCCAAGTAGCTGGGACAACAGGCGCCTGCCACATCGCCTGGCTTTTTTTTTTTTTGCAGTTGTCACTGTTTAGTAGGCCCAGGCAGGACTTGAACCCTCCAGCTTCTGTGTGTGTGGCCTGTGCCTTACTCTCTGAGCTCCAGGTGCCAGAGTCTACTTCCTCTTGTTTGACACCGGGGAAGAACACTCACTGGTGGGGATATAGGTCCCTCAGCCATTAGAGATTCATAGAATGTGAGATGTGGGAGGGACTTTGTGTTTAACAGCCTGGTTTTCAGACTTTGTTCCATGAAACCATGGGTTGCCTGAAGGGCCCTCTCCTGGCCAGAAGGGGACTGGATAGGTTTAGTCAACTGAACCAGGTTCTAGGTCTTCTACCCTTACTTCCACCAGAGTAGTTTCACTTTTATTTGCTTTAAAAAGTGTAAGAGTGAGGACAGCTTGAAAAGCCATTGATTGACACTCCCAGTATATTTTCTTAATGTCTGTTTACTTAAAATTGTGTGGAGTGACATAATTAATAAGCAATAAAGTCTGAATTACACACACACACACACACTCTCTCTCTCTCTCTCACACACACACACACACACACACACACACACGAGCATGCCAACACAAAAAGAAAAGCCATTAATTGGTTGGATTCTGTTGTTTGACATTTGGAGAAAGTAAGGCCCAGAGATATAGGGTTTGCCAGGGGTCACACAGCTGTTGGTAGCAAAGCCAGATTTCCTGGCAGCCATCTTGACATGTTTGTTGAAAGTCAACTGCAAAATCTTACGTTCCCAGTCTGTCTAGTCTATCTTTGATGATAGATCAAGATGAGAGAACTCATCATGGGCCCTTGGTTTCCTAGCTTCTATGGGAACCTGTCCTTTCATTCATTTTGCCAGCAAATGTTTGTTGAGCTAGAATGTCCCAGACATAGTAGTAGTCACTGAGTTAACTGTATTAAATGTAGGGTAGATCCCAAATTAAAGGTTTACAGAGGTTTGTGAAGAAGTCTGAGATACAATTGAGTCTACTGTCAGAAAGCCTCTCCCTTTTGAACCCAGAGGAGGCTTTTCTTGGGTAGCATTGTTTCAGCTGAGACTGAAGAAGCTACCAGGTGGGAAGGGTGTGGTGGGTACATTCTTTCCTAAACTGCATAATGGTCAAAAGAGATAACACAAAGCCAGGCATGGTGGCTCATGCCTGCAATCCTAGCACTCTGGGAGGCTGAGGCAGATGGATTGCCTGAGCTCAGGAGTTTGAGACCAGCCTAAGCAAGATTGAGACCCTATCGCTACTAAAAACAGAAAAACTACTTGGGTGTTGTGGCAGGTACCTATAGTCTCACCTACTCAGCAGGCTGAGGCAAGAGGATCACTTGAGCTCAAGAGTTTGAAGTTGCTGTGTGCTATGATACCACAGCATTCTAGTTTGGGTGACAGTGAGATTTTATCTCAAAAAAAAAAAAAAAAATAGAGAGATCATGCATAGTGGACAAAATTACCGAGTTGCAAAATTTCCTGAGTCACCTAGCTTCTTTTTTGGAAGGAACCACTCTTAACTTTTCTTTTTTTCTTTTGAAGTTCTTTTTTTGGCTGGGGTCGGATTTGAACCCACCACCTCTGGTATATGGGACTGGCACCCTATTCCTTTGAGCCACAGTCACTACCACTGTTAACTTTTCTTATTTACCCTTTCTAGAATAGTCATTGCATCTGCGGTGCCTGTGGCTCAAAGGAGTAGGTCGCTGGCCCTATATACTGGAGGTGGCGGGTAAAAAAAAAACTGAAAAAAAGAAAAAGAATAGTCACTGCATTAGCAAACACTCAAATATTTTATTTTATTTATTTTTTTTTTTTTATGAGACAGAGCCTCAAGTGGCCGCCCTAGTTAATCCTATGGCTTAACATAGGGTTTATCCTGGAAAGTGTCTCAGGGGAACTAAGAAGAATGTATTTGCTATTGTTTGGGAGAGTGGTCTGTATTATGTCTGTCAGATCTAATTGGTTTTCACATTACTATTTTTTTTTTTTTGTAGAGATAGAGCCTCACTTTCTCACTCCTCAGAGTGCCGTGGCATCACACAGCTCACAGCAACCTCCAACTCCTGGGCTTAAGTGATAGTCTTGCTCAGCCTCCCAAGGTAGCTAGGACTACAGGCATCTGCTACAACACCTGGCTCGTTTTGGTTGTTGTCGTCATTGTTGTTTGGCGGGTCCGGGCTGGATTTGAACCCACCGACTCTGGTGTATGTGGCTGGCTCCTTAGCTACTTGAGCTACAGGTGCTGAGCCAGCACTCAGATATTTTATTAAAATTCTTTTTCTGTTGTTGTTTTCTTTTTTTTATTTCATTACTTATATTACAGAAGTGTGTGTAATCTGGAAAGCTGCATTTTTTTACAAAGCAAAAAAATTATATAATTGAACAGATACATAACATTTCTACAATAATTGTTGAGAGCTCACTATCTCACTTTCAATAATGGATAGATAAGTGAGAAAATAAAGGACTTAAATAATGTGAAAACTAGGCAGTGCCTGTGGCTCATCGAGTAGGGCGCAGGCCCCATATACTGTAGGTGGCGGGTTCAAGCCCGGCCTCAGCCAAACTGCAAAACAGAAAAATAGCTGGGTGTTGTGGTGGGCGCCTGTAGTCCCAGCTACTCGGGAGGCTGAGGCAAGAGAATCGCCTAGCACAGGAGATAGAGGTTGCTGTGAACTGTGCAATGCCACGGCACTCTACCGAGGAGCAAGAAAGTGAGACTCTGTCTCTACAAAAAAATAATAATAGTAATGCAAAAACCAGTTAGATCTGACAGACCACTCTCCTAAACAATAGCACATACATTCTTCTTAGTTCCCCTGAGACATTTTCCAGGATAAACCCTATGTTAATCCATAAATTGAATCCTAATAGATTTTTTTCTTTTTCCTTTTCTTTTTTTTTTAAAGTTTTTGGAACCAGCTTACTTTGATTGGATTTGTTAGGTAAAGAACCTCTTATAATTGTGCCCCGCCCCAAAAAGGTATGTCACACACTTAATCCCCCTCCTTCCCTCTCTCTTCTCTCTCCTTCCGCTACCCCCACTGTGTAGTAGGTCATTAATTGTCCCCATATCAAAACAAAGTACATAGGATTCTTGCTTCTCCATTCTTGTGTTGCTTTACTAAGGATAATGTGTTCCACTTCCATCTGGTGCAGATGAAGACAGATGAATGGATAACAAAAATATGAAAAAATGTTTATTGTCTATCTACAAAAACTAAACATCATCTAGTTCTTTTTTTTTTTGAAACAGAGCCTCAAGCTGTCACCCTGGATAGAGTTCTGTGACATCCCAGCTCACAGCAACCTCCAATTCCTGGGCTCAAGCGAGTCTCCTGCCTCCGCCTCCCAAGTAGTTGGGACTACAGGCACTTGCCACAACGCCCGGCCATTTTTTGGTTGCAGCCATCATTGTTTGGCGGGCCCAGGCTGGATTCGAACCCACCAGCTCAGGTGTACATGGCTGGCGCCTTAGCCCGTTGAGCCACAGGCACCAAGCGGATCATCTAGTTCTTTATAGATACTAGTTATCAAGCTATTGTCCGATTCAAAATAGGCAAATATCCTTTCCCATTGTGTATTTACATGTTAATACAAAATCTAAAGTCTTCATCTTTTTTAATGGCTGAATAGTATCCCATGGTATACATATACCACAGCTTGTTAATCCATTCCTGGGTTGGTGAGCACAAATGCTGTTTCCACATTTTGGT
Organism: Arctocebus calabarensis; assembly: GCA_963573935.1. NCBI lineage: Eukaryota > Metazoa > Chordata > Mammalia > Primates > Lorisidae > Arctocebus > Arctocebus calabarensis. The sequence continues at coordinate 37,576 of CAUYON010203875.1, read as the reverse complement.
AATTGTAAATTGAGCTACAATAAATAGTCTAGTGTCCTTATGGTAAAAGGATTTTTTTCTTCTGGGTAATGGGATTGCAGGATCAAATGGGTGGTCTAGTTTGAGTCTTTGGCAGTTCTCCGTATTTTCTCCCAAAAGGTTGTATCAGTTTGCAAAGCCACCATCATTGTAAAAGTGTTCCCCTCTCTCCACATCCACACCAGTAGCTTTGAGATTTTATGATGTTGGCCATTCTCACTGGAGTTGGATGATGTCTTAGGGTGGTTTTTGTTTTTGTAGAGACAGAGTCTCACTTTAGAGTGCTGTGACGTCACACAGCTCACAGCAACCTCCATCTCCTAGGTTTAGGTGATTCTCTTGCCTCAGCCTCCTGAGTAGCTGGGACTACAGGCGCCTGCCACAACACCCAGCTATTTTTCTGTTTTTTGCAGTTTAGCTGAGGCCAGGTTTGAACCTGCCACCTTTGGTGTATGGGGCTGGCGCCCTACTCCAAGAGCCATAGGCACCGCTCTCTTGGTGTAGTTTTGGTTTGCATTTCTCTAATAATTAGGGATGATGAGCATTTTTTCATGTTTGTTAGCCATTGGTCTGTCTTTAGAAAAGGTTCTATTCATCTTTCTTACCCATTGATATAAGGGATTGTTGGCTTTTTTTATGTTGATTAAATTGAGTTCTTTGTAGATGCTAGTTACAAGCTATTGTCTGATTCAAAATATGCAAATATTCTTACCCATTGTGTAGATTGTCTATTTGCTGTATACCTAAATATAGGGTAGATCCCAAATTAGCAGTTTATGAAGGTCTGTGGAGACCTTGGTTGTTGTCTCCTTAGCTGTACAGAAGCTTTTCAGTCTAATTAAGTCCCATTTGTTTCTTTCAGTTGTTGTTGCAATTGCCATGGAAGTCTTCAAGTCTTTCCCAAGGCCACAATTTTAAAGTGTTTTTCCCATGCCTTCCTTGAGGATATTTATCTTTTCATGCCTTAAGTTTAGGTCTTTTATCCATCTTGAACAATTTTTGTGTGTGGAGAAAGGTGTGGGTGCCTTATCAGTCTTTTACATGTGGATATCCAGTTCTCCCAGCACCATTTATTTATTTATTTTAATTTACTTTTTTTTTTTTTTTTTTTTTTTTGAGACAGAGCCTCAAGCTGTTGCCCTGGGTAAAGTTCTGTGGCATCACAGCTTCCAGCAACTTCCAACTCTTGGGCTGAAGCGATTCTCTTGACTCAGCCTCCCAAGCAGTTGGGATTATAGGCGCCCGCCACAACACCTGGCTAGTTTGGTTGTAGTTATTGTTGTTTGATGGCCTGGGTCAGATTCAACCTGCCAGCTCCAGTGTATGTGGCTGGCGCCCTAGCCGCTTGAGCTATACAAGCACCGAGCCTATTTTTATTTTTATTTTTTTAAGACAGAGTCACACTATGTTACCCTCGGTTGAGTGCTGGGGTGTCACAGCTCACAACAACCTCAAACTCTCAGGCTTTAGCAATTCTCTTGCCTCACCCTCTCAAGTAGCTGGGATTATAGGCGCACGCCACAACGCCTGGCTATTTTCTGTTGCAGTTATCATTGTTGTTTAGCTGAGCTAGGTGGGGCTCGAACCCGCCAGCCTCTGTGTATGTGGCTGGCGCCATAACCACTGTGCTAAGGGTGCGGAGCCCCAGCACCATTTATTGAATAGGGATTCTTTCCCCCAGTGTATGTTCTTGTTTGGTTTATCAAAGATTAGGTGGCTTGGCTCGGTGCCTATGGCTCAACAGGCTAAGGCGCCAGAAACGTACACCTGAACTGGCAGGTTCAAATCCAGCCCAGGCGACCAAACAACAATGGTGACTATAACCAAAAAAAAAATGGCTGGGCATTATGGCAGGCACCTGTAGTCCCAGCTACTTGGGAGGCAGAGGCAGGAGACACGCTTGAGCCCAGGAATTGGAGGTTGCTGTGAGCTGTGATGTCACGGCACTCTATCTAGGGGGACAGCTTGTTGCTCTATCTCAAAAAAAAAAAAAAAAAAAAAAATATATATATATATATAAGCTGTGGATTTGTCATAGATAACTTTGATCATTTTAAGGAATGTGCCACAGGGCCAGCACCTGTGGCTCAAGGAGTAAGGTGCCGGCCCCATATACCAGAGGTGGCGGGTTCAAGCCCAGCCCTAAGACAAAACTGCAAAAAAAAAAAAAAAAAAAAAGAAAGAAAGAAACATGCACCGAGGCCTATACTCTTAAGTGTTTTTTTTTTTTTTGTAGAGACAGAGTCTCACTTCATCGCCCTTGGTAGAGTGCCGTGGCATCACACAGCTCACAGCAACCTCCTGGCTTAGGTGATTCTCTTGCTTCAACCTCCCAAGTAGCTGGGACTACAGGCGCCCGCCACAACGCCCGGCTATTTTTCTGTTTTTCCAGTTCGGCCTAAGCTGGGTTTGAACCTGCAACCTTCCGTATATTGGGCCAGTGCCCTACTCGATGAGCCACAGGCGCCGCCTACTCTTTAAGTGTTTCAATTAGAATAGGAGGCTAGGCTCAGCGCCTGTGGCTCAATGGGCTAAGGCACCAGCCACATACACTTGAGCTGGCAGGTTTGAGTCCATCCTGGGACTGCCAAACAACAATGACTGCTGCAACCAAAAAATGACCGGGCATTGTGGCGGTCTTTGTGGCAGACTCACTTGAGCCCAGTATTTGGAGGTTGCTGTGAGCTGTGTTGCCATGGCACTCTCTCCAGGTTAACAGCTTGAGGCTATGTCACAAAAAAAAAAAAAAAAATAAGAGGCTGGATTTTATCAAATGCTTTTTCTGCATCTATTGAGAGGATCATACAGTCTTTGTTTTTGCTTCTGTTGATGTGGTGAATAACGTTTATGGACTTATGTGTGTTAAACCAGCCTTGCATCCCTGGGATGAAACCTACTTGATCATGATGTATGACTTTTTGATGAGAAGCTGTAATCTATGGGCTGGAATTTTGTTGAGAATTTTTGCATCTATATTCATTAGTGAAATTGATCTGAAGTTCTCCTTTTTAATTGGGTCTTTTTCTGGTTTGGTATCGGTGATGTTTGCTTTATAGGATGCGTTGGGGATGATTCCTTCCTCCTCAATTTTTTGAAATAATTTCTGCAGTATGGGAATAAGCTCTTTCTTTGAAGGTTTGATAGAATTCTGGTATGAAGCCATCTAAACCAGGGCATTTTTTTGTTGGGAAGATTTTTTTATTGTCTTTTGATCTCAGTGCTTGAAATAGGTCTGTTCAGGAGATCTATTTCTTCCTGGCTAAGTCTAAGGAGAAGGTGTGATTCCAAATATTGACCCATTTCCTTTATATTGTCAAATGTAATATTCAGAGATTATCTCTTGTATTTCTGTGGCATCAGTTATTTCCCGGTTATCAGTTCTGACTGAGGTTTACTGGAGATTTTAGTTTTCTATTTCTAGTTAGTATGGCCAAAGGTTTATCTATTTGATTTATTTTTTCTTTTTTCTTATTTATTTATTTATTTATTTTTTGCAGTTTTTTTGGCCGGGGCTGGGTTTGAACTCCAGCATATGGGGCCAGCACTCTACTCCTTTGAGCCACAGGCGCCGCCTTTGATTTATTTTTTCAAAAAACTAACTCCCTTTAAAATTTGCACACATGTATTCGTGATAAATATGTGCATGTGTCATTTTAAAATTAAGCTTTATGGGCTCGGCGCCTGTTGTTCAACAGGGCTAAGGAGCCAGCCACGTACACCTGAGCTGGCGGGTTCAAATCCAGCCTGGGCCTGCCAAACAATGACGACTGCAAACAAAAAATGGCCTGGCATTGTGGTGGGTGCCTGTAGTCCCAGCTACTTGGGAGGCGGAGGCAGGAGACACACTTGAGCCCAGGAATTGGAAGTTGCTGTGAGCTGTAATGCTAGGGCACTCTCTCCAGGGTGACAGCTTGAGGCTCTGTCTCAAAAAAAAAAAAAGCTTTATTAAATCTGTTGAGCAGAGCAAGTTCAAATTTAACTTTTGGTAGAAAATGATTTTCTGCAGTACCTGAGTTTTTAAAAATCAGCTCTATGAGTATAAGTTGGTATAACCACTTTGGAAAACTTCTGTCCACATTCCTAAGACCTAGCAATTCCTTTCTTGCATACGTTCCCAATATAAATTTGTGCACAGTGGCATCAATAAATATAGTGTGTATAAAAATAAACCTAAGCTCCTCTCTTTCTCTTTCCTCTCTACTCTGTCCCCCACCCTCTCTCTTCTCTTCCCCTGTCCCCTGCCCTTTCTCTCTCTCTCTTTTCTCTCCTCCTTAGTGCTGCTTAGCAGCATCCCCCACCAATGAAGACCTTTTGTAGAAAAAATAAAAAAATAAACCTCAGCTCTACATATCAAAAAAAAACCCAAAACCAACTCCTTGTTTTTGTTTTTTTTTTTATGTTTGAGACAGTCTCACTTTATGGCCCTGGATAGAAGAATGCCGTGGTGTCACACAGCTCACAGCAACCTCCAACTCCTGGGCTTAGGCGATTCTCTTGCCTCAGCCTCCCGAGCAGCTGGAACTACAGGCGCCCGCCACAACACCTAGCTATTTTTTTGTTGCAGTTTCGCTGGGCTGGGTTTGAACCTACTGTCCTCTGTATATGGGGCCCGGCATGTTACCAACTGAGTCACAGGTGCTGCTCACAACTCCTTGTTTTGTTAATTTTCTGAATGATTCTTTTGTTTTCAATTTCATTAATCTCTGACGTAATTTTGGATATTTCTTTTCTTCTTCTGGGTTTAGGCTTAGATTGTTCTTCTTTTTCCAATTCCATAGGATGGCTTGTAAGTTTGTTGATGCGCTTTCTTTTTGTTTTTCAGATATAGGCATCTAAAATAATAAATTTTCCTCTCAGGACTGCTTTTGCTGTATCCCACAGGTTTTGGCAGCTTGTGTCTTCATTGTTGTTATGCTGAAGGAAGTCAATGATTTCCTCTTTTATCACTTCCTGCACTCATATGTTATTCAACATAAGGTTGTTTCATTTCCATGCCTTTGTGTTATGTTGAACAGTTTTTTGTTGGAGTTGAGTTCCATCTTTAATGCCTTGTGGTCTGAGAAGATACAAGGTGAAATTTCAATTCTTTTGATTCTGTTGAGGTTTGTTTTGTGTCCTAAGATATGATCAATATTGTGGATAATGTTCCATGGGCTGATGAGAAGAATGTATATTTTCTTTTCTATTTTCTTTCTATTTTTTTTTTTTTTGGAGACAGAATCTCAAGCTGTCACCCTGGATAGAGTGCTGTGGTGTTACAGCCCACAGCAACCTCCGACTCTTGGGCTTAAGCAATTCTCTTGCCTCAGCCTCCTAAGTAGCTGGGATTACAGGTGCCCACCACAACGCCCGGCTATTTTTTGGTTGTGGTTGTCATTGTTGTTTGGCTGGATTGGAACCCGCCAGCTCCACTGTATGTGGCTGGTGCCTTAGCCGCTTGGCTACAGGCCCTGAGCCGAATGTATATTCTTTAGCTTTGGAATGGAGTGTTCTATATACGTCTATCGAGCACGGTTGTTCTAGGGTCACATTTAAGTCCCTTGTATCTTTATTTTGTTTCTGTTTAGAGGATCTGTCCAGCTCTGTAAGAGAAGTATTAAAGTCCCCTGGTCTTGGCAGTGCCCATAGTTCAGTGGATAGGGGCCAGCCACATACACTGAGGCTGGCAGGGTCAAACCTGGCCTGGGCCAGCTAGAACAACAATGACAACTGCAACAAAAAAATAGCTGGGTGTTATGGCAGGCACCTGTAGTCCCAGCTATATGAGAGGCTGAGATAAGAGAATCACTTCAAACCAAGACTTTGAGGTTGCTGTGAGCTGTGATGCCATGGCACTCTACCAAGGGTGCCATAGTGACTCTGTCTCAAAAAAAAAAAAAAAGTCCCCTGCTCTTATGGTACTATGGGATATCATATTGCTCAGACTAATTAAGGTCTATTTCAGGAATCTGGGAGCATTTAAGTTGGGTGCATAAATATTTAGAATTGAAATGTCCTATTGTATTTTTCCCTTGACCAATATGAAGTGTCCATCATTGTCTTTTTTTACTTTAGTTGCTTTAAATCCACTTGTATCTGAAAATAAGATTGCCACTCCTCTTGTGAATTCCATTTGCCTGAAAAATTGTCTTCCATCCATTAACTCTGAGTTTTATTTATTTATTTTTTGTTTGTTTTTTTGAGATAGAGCCTCAAGATGTTGCCCTGGGTAGAGTGCCAAGGCATCACAGCTCACAGCAACCCCCAACTCCTGGGCTCAAGCAATTCTCCTGCCTCCGCCTCCCAAGTAGCTGGGACTATAGTCAGCCACCACAAGGCCTGGCTTTTATTTTTTTATTTATTTATTTTTTTGGTTGTAGCCATCATCGTTGTTTGGCCAGCCCGGGCATGATTCAGACCTGCTAGCTCAGGTATATGTGGCTGGCACCTTAGCTGTTTGAGCCACAGGCACCAAGCTCAAGTTTTATTTTTTATTTTTTATTTTTATTTATTTTATTTATTTTTTGTTTTGAGACAGAGTCTCACTTTATCACCCTTTGTAGAGTGCTGTGGCATCACAGCTCACAGCAACCTCCAACTCTTGGCTTAGGTGATCCTCTTGCCTCAGTCTCCCGAGTAGCTGGGACTACAGGTGCCCACCACAATGCCCAGCTATTTTTTGTTGCAGTTTGGCCTAGGCCAGGTTCAAACCTGCCACCCTTGGTATATGGGGCCAGTGCCCTACCCACTGAGCTACAGGCACCACCCTAACTCTTGAGTTTTAATTTGTCCATTGAGGTGTGTTCCTGTAGATAGCAAATGGATGGCTTGTTTTTGTTTTTGTTTTTGTTTTGAGACAGAACCTCAAGCTGTCACCCTGGATAGAGTGCGGTGGCATAACAGCTCACAGCAACCTCCAATTCCTGGGCTCAAGCAAGTCTCTTGCCTCCGCCTCCCACCTAGCTGGCCCACCACAACGCCTGGCCATTTTTTGGTTGCAGCCATCATTGTTGTTTGGCGGGCCCAGGCTGGATTTGAACCCGCCAGCTCAGGTGTACGTGGCTGGCACCTTAGCCCATTGAGCCACAGGCACCGAGCCTGTTTTTGTTTTTCTTATCCAATCAGCTAGTCTGTACCTCTTCAGTGGGGGAATTCAAGCCATTAACATTTATTGAGAGAATTGATAAGTGTGGTGGGGTTCTAGTCATCTTATTTTTTGAAAGTCCGTTGCTTAGTTTTATCTTTTGCATCATTGTGGAAGCTATCTTTTGTCTTTAGTTTCTGTGTGCTTATTTTGCTGGTAATCCATTGTTATGGTCAGCATATAGAATAGGTTGAAGTATTTCTTGTAGAGCTGGTCTTATTGTGGCAAAGTTTCTCAGTGTTTGTGTATCAATAAAAGATTTGATTTCTCCATGAATTTTAAAGCTTAGCTTAGCAGGATATAGAATTCTGGACTGGACATTCTTTTGTTTTAAATAGATTAAAGGTAGATTTCCATTGTCTTTGGCTTGAAAAGTTTCATTTGAGAAGTCTGTAGTCATCCTGATGGGTGTGCCCAAATAGGTCCATTGACACTTACTCCTTGCGGCCTGCAGAATCTTTTCTTTTGTCTTGACTTTGAACAGGTTCATCATAATGTATCATGGAAAACCTTGATTTGAGTTGAGACAACCTGGGGTTGCATATCCCGCTGAAAGAGTGTGTCAGAATCTTTGGTGATATTTGGGACATTTTCCTTTATAATATTCTCCAGTATACCTTCCATTCCTCTGGGGCATCCTTCTTCCCCTTCTGGAATACCTATAACTCATATGTTGGAACACTTCATGAAGTCCCATAATTCTGTCAGTGAACGTTCTGCTTTCTCTCACTTTTTCTCTGGCTCTTTAACTATCTGAATTAGCTCAAGAGCTTGGTCCTCTACCTCTGAGATTCTTTCTTCAGCATGGTCTAATCTTTTACTGATACTTTATACTGCATCTTAAGTTCCCTAATTGACTGCTTTAGTTCCTTTAGCTCTGCTATGCCCTTTCTATACTCTTCATATTGTTCATCTCTTACTTGATTCTGTTTTTGGATTTCCTTTTGATTATTTTCCACTTTCTTAGCAATTTCCTTCATTGTTTTTATCATCCATATTTTAAATTCCCCATCTGTCATTACTAACATTTCTTTATAGGTGGAATCCTCTGCGGCAGCTACCCCATGGTCCCTTGGGGCAGTTGCTCTGGTCTGGTTTTTGATCTTGCCAGGATCTTTCTGCTGTGTCTTCCTCATGAGTGTTTTCTTTTATCTGTTTCCTTGCCCTAATTTTCTTCTCACTCCTCTTGCTCTTTAAGTTGCTCTGCCTCTGACCTAAGGTGTTGATGTTTCCTTTTGGTACAGGACTAAAAGGAGGATAAGATTGAAGAGCAAGAAGGGCAAAAAAAGAAAAAAGAGAAAGGAAAGGGCGTAAGTAAAAGGAAAGATTGGCAAAAAGAAGAGAAAGAGGCACAGAAAGAGGAAGAGGCACAGAAAGAGGAAGACAGGAATAATAGAGGTATACAGTAGGGTACTTTGACCCACACCTTAAAAAACCCCAGCCTCTGGGCGTGCTGGGTTGGGTGATTCCCTTCAGGTCTACAGCTGTTTGCCAGCCTGAGCAGACAGTACAAATTAAAACTCCGCCAAATAGAGAATAAAAATAAAAAACTGTAAATCAAACCAAATCAGACAAAAAACCTTAAAGGAACAAATTGGAAGGGAAAAAACAAATAACAGGGGTAGAAAAACTAGCAAAAATGAAGTTCTTATTATTAAAGGCCCTTTTTCTCCTAGGGCCTCATTTTGCCTCTCTTAGATTATATTACATCCATGTTCCTGGCCAGTGTTTCAATGAGTCTCACTAAGGGGTTTGTGGTAATTCTAGAAAACATAAGAGAAAACAATGGTGTAGGCTTGGCGCCAGCCACGTACACTTGAGCTGGTGGGTTCGAATCCAGCCCAGTCCACCAAACAACAATGTCAGCTGCAACCAAAAAATGGCCGGGCGTTGTGGCGGGCGCCTGTGGTTCCACCTACTTGGGAGGTGGAAGCCGGAGACTCGCTTGAGCCCAGGAATTGGAAGACACAGCACTCTATCCAGGGTGACAACTTGAGGCTCTGTCTCAAAAAAAAAAGAAAACAATGGTGTATATATGTATGTATGTGTATATATATGCATATGTATATATACCTCAGGCTTTATTACTCAGTTCCTTCTCTTTAAGTTAAAAAATGAAGTTAGGCTCAGCGGGCTGAGGTGCCAGCCACATACACCTGAGCTGGCGGGTTCAAATCCAGCCTGGGCCCGTCAAACAACAATGATGGCTGCAACCAAAAAATGGCCAGGCATTGTGGCGGGCACCTGTAGTCCCAGCTAGGTGGGAGGCGGAGGCAAGAGACTCGCTTGAGCCCAGGAATTGGAAGTTACTGTGAGCTGTGATGTCACAGCACTCTGTCCAGGGTGACAGCTTAAGGCTCTGTCTTAAAAAAAAAAAATGAAGTTAAGGGCTCGGCACCTGTAGCTCAACGGGTTAAGGTGCTAGCCACGTACACCTGAGCTGGCGGGTTCGAATCTAGCCTGGGCCCGCCAAACACCAATGACGGCTGCAACCAAAAAATGGCTGGGCGTTGTGGCGGGCGCCTGTAGTCCCAGCTACTTGGGAGGCAGAGGTGGGAGACTCGCTTGAGCCCAAGAATTGGAGGTTGCTGTGAGCAGTGATGCCAGAGCACTCTATCCAGGGTGACAGCTTAAGGCTCTGTCTCAAAAAAAAAAAAACAATGACAGCTGCAACCAAAAAATGACCGGACATTGTGGCGAGCGCCTGTAGTCCTGGCTACTTGGGAGGAGGAGGCAAGAGACTCGCTTGACCCCAGGAATTAGAGGTTGCTGTGAACTGTGATGCTACAGCACTGTATCCAGGGTGACAGCTTGAGGCGCTGTCTCAAAAAAAAAAGAAGTTAAGACCTGGTGTGGTGGCTCACACCTGTAATCTTTGCACTCTGGAAGGCTGAAATGGGTGGATTGCCTTTTATTTACACTAGAAAAATGAAGAAAAATCTAGGGGGGAAAAGTTGAAATAAAAAAAAACAAATATATATATATATATATCTTGCTGAATATTGACTGAGCAATAGGTGATCTTCTGGGGTATGAGATACTAATCACAATGCTGATACAGCTGTATAAGATGGAGACTGGAGGCTTCTGCTGACTACTTTGCCCTCTAACCCTGCAGGGTTGAGAGCCGGAATCTCTCCTCAACCAGCTTAAAAGACACTTGAAACCGTGACCCTTGGCTGAACAGAGACTTTCCCAGGAAAGAATGTATTGCTAGGATCTCTCTCTCCTGAAGAGGCTGCCTGCTTATCAGGCACTCGTGCCTGGGCTCTACGCACCTAAGGGCTGAGGCTGCAAGACTGCTCTCCTACTGCCAAACAATGAAAACCTCACCTCTCAGTCCTGGCCTCCGGCACTATTCAGAGTCACTTAATCATTCTCCCCCAAGGTCTCCCAGGATGGGTCTCGCTCTGGGACCCTGAGGGCAGAGCCTGTAGTGTAACTCTCTCCAATGGCCATCACAGCCAAACAGTGAAAGCTCTTTTCCAGCCCAGTGGCTCAGCTCCAGACTCTGGACACCCCTCAAAGTCACTTGCACACTAGCCCAAGGTCTCCCAAGGTAGCTCAACCAAGTGCCCAAGTTCAAAAAAAGAAAACAACCTGCAGGGAAGGCCTTCCCTGTCTGCAATCTTGCTGTTGCTGCAGTTACAGTCATGGCAGCCGCCAGGGCCTCAGACCAAACGCAACCTCTTGCTTTCTGTTCCACTGCTTTTGTCCTGCTCTAGAGGTCCAGAAATTTCCCATTGCCTTCCCGCATCCCCAATCTCACTGTGCCTGGTTGCAAAGAAGCCATTACTTGGCTGCTATCTTTCTCTGTCTCTGGAAAGCTGATTGTAGCCCTGCAAGTCATTTTTGTGACAGAATCTCACTTTGTGACCCACAACTAGAGTGCTATAGTGTCATAGCTCATAGCAACTCAAACTTTTGGATTCAGGCATTCCTCTTGCCTCAGTCAACTGAGTAGCTGGGTCTATAGGTGCCTGCCACAATGCCTGTCTAATGTTTTCTTATTAGTTATTTATTTATTTATTTTTAGAGACAGAGTCACTTTGTCACCCTTGATAGAGTGCCCTTGGGCTTAGGCAGTTCTCTTGCCTCAGCCTCCTGAGTAGCTGGGACTACAGAAGCCTGCCACAACGCCTGGCTATTTTCTGTAGCCAGGCGTTGTGGCAGGCTACAAAACAATGCCCAGCTATTTTTGGGTTATAGTTGTCATTGTTGTTTGGCAGGCCTGGGATGGATTCGAACCCACCAGCTCTGGTGTGGGTGGCTAGCGCCTTAGCCGTTTGAGCTACAGGTGCTCAGCCAAGGCTGAAATTCTTATTTTGAAATAGAAATGGTAACATATCTCGTATGCTTTTGTGCCTTGCCTTTTCTACTTGCTATCTTGGAGAGTGCTCCATAAAAAGTGTTATGTTAGAACCACCCCATTCCTTTTTTGTGGTTGTGTGGTATTCCACGTGTTTACATGCTATGCCACCTTTTTTTTGAGACAGAGCCTCAAGCTCTATAGAGTGTGGTGGCATCACAGCTCACAGCAACCTCCCATTCCTGGGCTCAAGTGAGTCTCCTGCCTCTGCCTCCCAAGTAGCTGGGACTACAGGTGCCCGCCACAACGCCCAGCCATTTTTTGGCTGTAGCCATCATTGTTTGGCGGGCCCGGGCTGGATTCGAACCCGCTAGCTCAGGTGTACGTGGCTGGCGCCTTCGCCCGTTGAGCCACTGCCGAGCCTATGCCACCATTTTTTAAAGCAGCACTATTTTTAAGGTGTTAATAATTTTTTTTTTTTTTTAAGAGACAGTCTTACTCTTTCACCCTCAGTAGAGTGCAATGGTGTCACAGCTCACAGCAACCTTGGGCTTAGGTGATTCTCTTGCCTCAGCCTCCCAAGTAGCTGGGATCATAGGCACCCGCCATAACATCTGGCTATTTTTTTGTTATTGTTGCGGTTTGGCTGGAGCCGGGTTTGAACCTACCGCCCTCAGTATATGGAGCTGGTGCCCTACTCACTGAGCCACAGGCGCCACCTGTTAATATTTTGCTGTTACAAAAGATACTGTACAAATAACTTCATAACTATATAGTTTTGTACACATAAAGTCCTAGAAACAGAATTACTGGTTAAAGGGTAAATCCCTCTGCATTTTAAAAAAAATTTTTTTTTGAGACAAAGTCTTAACTTTGTCCCCCTCTCTAGAATGCCATGGCATGGTAGCTCACAGCAAACTCAAACTCTTGAACTCAAATGATCCTCTTGCCTCGGCCTCCTGAGTAGCTGGGACTACAGATGCCTGCCACAACGTCCAGCTAGTTTTGGTTTTTGTTTTTATTTACTTATTTTTTTGAGACAGAGTCTCACTTATTAGCCCTCGGCAGAATGCTGTGGCGTCCCAGCTCACAGCAATCTCCAACTCCTTGGGCTTAGGTGATGCTCTTGCCTCAACCTCCCAAGTAGCTGGGACTACAGGCAACTGCCACAACGCCTGGCTACTTTTGTTGTTGTGTTCAGTTTTGGCCAGGGCTGGGTTTGAACCCACCACCTTCGGTATATGGGGCTGGTGCTCTACCCACTGAGCCACAGGCGCTGCCCATGCCCAGATAGTTTTAGAGACAAGGTCTCACTCTTGCTCAGGCTGGTGTTAAACTCCTGAGCCCAGGTGATCCACCTGCCTTGGCATCCCAGAGTGCTGGGATTATGGCGTGAGCCACCTCTCCAAGCCTTCCCTTTGTAGTTTTAGTAACTGCTGGCAAATTGCTGTAAAGGCTATAGTAATTTAAATTGTTACTAGCCTCAAATGAGGGTGCCTATTTTCTCACTTCAGCACCAGCATGAGTATTATCAGTCCAGCAGTTGGTAAATGTTATTTCACTGTAGTTTCAATTTCTGTTTCTCTTGTTATAAGTAAGCTTGAACAATGCATTATATTTGTTAACTGTCTATGTCCTCTGCCATCCCTTATTTGTAGTTGCTTTTTAAACATTAAGGAAAATAGGCTTTGTCTTTGATGTGATACAATGTGTATGTGTCTATTTTTCATGTGTCTTTTCTTTTGGCTTTTTATTATGTTTTTGGCCATAAAGAAAATTTTTAATGTAATTGAATTCATACATCTTTTAGGTCTCCTAGATTTTATGTCATACTGAGAAGGACTTTTTCTCCTCAGGATTGTACAATGCTCCATTCTTCCTTTTTTCTTCTCTGGCATTGGGTTTTAGCTCATTATTTTAAAAAATGCTTTATAGTGTTCATATAATCACTTCACCAGGTGAAGTGCTTGTCTTAGGTGTATATTGTAGACCAGTGGAGCCAGGGCCTCAATATGTTGCCCAGGCTGGTCTCAAACACCTGGGCTTAAGCAGTCCTCCTGCCTTAGTCTCCCAAATAGCTGGGACTACAGGTGCATGCCACCATGCTCTGGTTAGTTTTTTTTTTTTTTTTTTTGAGACAGAGCCTCAAGCTGTCACCCTGGGTAGAGTGCCTTGGCATCATAGCTAACAGCAACCTCCAACTCCTGAGCTCAAGTGATTCTTCTGCCTCCGCCTCCGTAGTAGCTGGGACTACAGGCGCCTGCCACCATGTCTGGCTGTTTTTTGGTTGCAGCTGTCATTGTTGTTTGGCGGGCCCAGGCTGGATTCAAACCTGCCAGCTCAAAGCGCTAAGCTGTCACCTTAGCCGCTTTTTAATTTTTTTTATAGCAATGGGATCTTACTGTGTTGCCCAGGCTGGTCTTTTTTTTTTTTTTTTTTTTAGAGACAGAGTCTCACTTTGTTGCCCTCAGTGAGTGCTGTGGCGTCACAGCTCACAGCAACCTCCAGCTCTTGGGCTTAGGTGGTTCTTTTGTCTCAGCCTCTTGAGTAGCTGGGACCACAACACCTGGCTATTTTTTTGTTGTTGCAATTTGGCCAAGGCTGGGTTTGAACCTGCCACCCTCAGTATATGGGGCCAGAGCCCTACTCACTGAGCTACAGGCAGTGCCCCCAAAGCTGGTCTTTAATTTCTGGCCTCAAGCAATTCTGCCTTGGCCTCCCAAGGTGTTAGGATTACAGATGTGTGTCACTATGATCAGCCAAAATATTTTTTATGAGTTTTTCTTTTCTTACCTTTTTTCTTAGGGCCTCATTTTGCCTCTCTGAGGTTATATTACATCCATGTTCCTGGCCAGTGTTTCAGTGAGTCTCACTAAGGGCTTCCTTGTAATTCTAGAAAACATAAGAGAAAACTATTGTGTATGTATTTATGTATGTGTGTACATATATATATTTTTTTATTTTATTTTATTTTATTTTATTTATTTATTTATTTATTTATTTTTTTGAGACAGAGCCTCAAGCTCTCACCCTGGATAGAGTGCCATGGCATCACAGCTCACAGCAACCTTCAATTCCTGGGCTCAGGCAAGTCTCCCGCCTCCCCCTCCCAAGTAGCTGGGACTACAGGCACCCGCCACAATGCCTGGCCATTTTTTGGCTGCACCCGTCATTGTTTGGCGAGCCAGGGCTGGGTTCGAACCCACCAGCTCAGGTGTACGTGGCTTGCGCCCTAGTCTGTTGAGCCACAGGCGCCGAGCCAGTATGTGTATATATTTATGCATATGTATATATATCTCAGGCTTTAGTACTCAGTTCCTTCTTTTGAAGTTAAAAAAATGAAGTTAAGGGGCGGCGCCTGTGGCTCATCGAGTAGGGTGCCGGCCCCATATACCAAAGGTGGCGGGTTCAAACCCAGCCTTGGCGAACTGCAAAACAGAAAAATAGCCGGGTGTTGTGGTGGACGCCTGTAGTCCCAGCTACTCGGGAGGCTGAGGCAAGAGAATCGCCTAAGCCCAAGAGTTGGAGGTTGCTGTGAGCTGTGTGACACCACGGCACTCTACCGAGGGCAATAAAGTGAGACTCTGTCTCTACAAAAAAAAAAAAAAAATGAAGTTAAGGCCTAGTGTGGTGGCTCATGACTATAATCTTAGCACTCTGGAAGGCTGAGGTGGGTGGATCACCTGAGCTCAGGAGTTCGAGACCAGCCTGAGCAAGAGTGAGACCACCATCTGTACTAAAGGAAAAAAAAAATAGAAAAACTCGCTGGCCATTGTGGCAAGTGCCTATACTCTCAACTATTAGAGAGGCTGAGGCAAGGGGATCCCCTGAGCCCAAGGGTTTGAGGTTGCTGTGAGCTAGGACACTACTGCACTTTACCCAGGGCACAGAGTAATACTCTGTCTCAAAAAATAAAAATAAAATATTAAGTTAACAGTAACTGTTCTGAGACGAGACATCAAAGTCATGATCTTCTGAGTATGAGTATGAGAAGGTAGATGTAAGGGGACTTAAGGTGTTTGTTTTTTTTTTTAATCTGTGCTTTCCAAAGCGTTTCTATTCTCCTTGCACCCCCTTCCTCTAATTTCCTGAATATGAAACAACTTCAGAAGGGTAGGATTTCTGCATCATCAGTCCCTTTGGCCCTCTGCAGTGGCTCCAAGACATCAAAGGCAAAGCCAGTTATTCCAGGTGTGCCTGTTTTAATTTTGACCATGCTATTCCCTTGAGTCATTCCTTGGCCTATAAATGCTGAATGAAATTGAGTGGGATCCCAGCCCAGAATACTGTCTCCTTAGCAAAAGTGACTCATCATACTGGCCAGAGCAGTTTCTAGACCAAAAATTTCCTGTAATTACTGCTTTCCCCCCTGCCCCATCACTTCCAAAGAGTGAGTCCAAACCATAACCTTTGTCTTGCCTATATTGGTTGACTGCTTTCAAATGTGGCATATACCTGATCAGATTCATCAAAGAATAAGGTCTTAGGCCCTTTGGCCTCCATGGAGTAGGGATACAGTGTATGGCAACAGTCAGCAGTGTCAGGAAAAGCACCAGTCTTTCCTGTGGTATTTGCAGATCTGAGCCCCTTCAGGATTTAACTGGAGTTTTTCCCATTCTTGCAGAGAAAATGAAAAATCTTTCTTGCACTAATATCCAAGAGGTAACTACAAGACCTGGTACTGACATGAGGACACTCATAATGGAGAAAGGACACAGGAGATAGCCACCCTCAATAGGTCATCAAGCTGTAGATGATCTTTCACAGTACAGTGAGGTGTTTAATTTTTTTTCAATCTGTGCTTTGGGGTAGCGTTCCAAATCACTTTTCCCCATATCCCCTTCCTCTGATTTCCTGAATAAGAAACAATTTCAGAAGGGTAGAGTTTCTGCATCATCATTCCCCTTGTGCCCTCTGCAGAGGGATATGTGAAATAGATACTGCAGAAAAAAGCAGCAACCAGTGCACACCAGGCGGCAGTTTGAATTTATGAGTAATTGCTTAGCACCTTCAAAAGGAAGTGTCATCAAAAGCTCAATACAAGGCCGGGTGCAGTGGCTCACACCTGTAATCCTAACACTTTGGGAGGCCGAAGTGGTTGGCTTGACTGAGCTCACAGGTTTGAAACCAGCCTGAGCAAGAGTGAGACCCTGTCTCTAAAAATAGCCAGGTGTTGTGGTGGGAGTCTGTAATCCCATCTACTCAGGAGACTGAGGCAAAAGAATCACTTGAGCCCAAGAGTTTGAGGTTGCTGTGAGTTTGACACCACAGCACTCTACTGAGGGTGACAAAGTGAGATTCTGCCTTAAAAAAACAAAAGCTCAATGCAGTAGGAATATCAGCAAGTATGGCATAAATCCTGACGCTCTATCACTTTTTTTTTTTTTTTTTGCAGTTTTTGGCTGGGGCCGGGTTTAAACCTACCACCTCTGGTATATGGGGCTGGCACCCTACTCCTTGAGCCACAGGCGCCACCCTCTATCACTTTTTTTAATCCCCCAAAAGAGAAGCTTTTCTACCCCTTTCTTCTCCAGGTCAATTGTATACAATACGGATCTGTCTCCAGCAGGTTATATCCTCAGATGTATTGTGCCTGCAGAAGAGGGGAAAGCTCCTGACAGCCTCCTCTGGTAGAAAAAAAAGAAAGAATTTCTGAGCAGCTCTAGAGTTTGACATCTAATGTAGTTTTGTAGTTTTTGTTTGTTAACTTTTATTTGTTTATGTGTTGCTTTCTATGGTTCTTTTGTGGCCTGTGAGTTTTAGCCCCTTTTGTCTTCAGTTAGCCTTTTCCTTAAGTTGAGTTTAACCTTGGGAAAGGTATTCTCTTATGTTAGAAACTGTTGCCAGTTAAGGGTCTCAAGTCTGCAGCTGCTGGAACTATGCAGATCTTCAGATCTTGACAGAAATCCCATTATCTAATTTACCTGCTCCTTCTCAGAGCTCCAAAAAGAACCTCCCGGTTGGTGAGGTTTTTCTAAGAAAATGGCTTTATGTGTGTGCAAAAAAGATTTTTAATGCAAGTAAATTCCTGTTGGAAACAAATGCTAACTGGTTACGTGACAGAGTGTCAGAGAGCAGGCTGAGGCTACCTGGGATTTTCAGTGGCCCCATTTCATTTCTTTCAACAACTGTCAATTGAACACTCCCCATATGCAGAGCCCTGGGCAAGGCATGAAGGGGAGGGTGAACAAAGCTATGATTCGGGCCCTTGCAGTTCCTCCTTCTGTGGGTCTGTCTACAGTCTTGACTCAGGCAGGGACTACCAGCAAGTTTGAGTCCTCACTACAGGACTTGCAGCATCACACGCAGCAGTCTCTTCTCTTTCCCACAGCTCTCATAGAATAGTACCATCCTCTTCTTTCAACATTGCAAAGCAAAAGGGAGTAGAATTCTTTTTCCTTCATACTGTTGTTTCAGGGAAGCCTTTATGCCTTTGTTCTAATGGGATTAACAAAGGATTTAAGGCAACCCTGAGACAGTATGTATTTGTTTCCCACAGATTACTGTAACAGAATCTATAGGTGTCTCTCAGCTGGGGAACATCCCCAGCCATCCTGCCATAAATACAAAGCTGAACCTGGAAAAACAGTAGGGCTAGAGAGGAGCTGTGTCAGCTTGGTTTCTATGAAACAATCTCTGATCCCTCACTTCTGTTGCACCAATAACCTTCATCTTGCCCCTACCCCTTGGTAATGAAAGGAGTTGTTAATGAGAGGCAACAGAAGGGACAAAATGAAGTAAGTTTTCCACATTGAAATGTCTGTTTTGGCTTGTGTGTTTTTCTGTACCTCATTAAACTATAGGTAGGATTGGAAGGTTATGCTTGAAAGTCTTAAAAGTTTTTTTTTGGACTGAGTACTAAGCTACTATCAGGGATCTGTCCTTCCTCTCAGGAAAGAGAAGCAGATTTCTTTCCTTTTCTTTTTTTTTTTTTTTTTTTTTGAGACAGAGCCTCACTTTGTTGCCCTTGGTAGAGTGCCGCAGCATCACAGCTCACAGCAACCTCAACTCTTGGACTTAAGTGATCCTCTTACCTCAGACTCTCAAGTAGCTAAGACTATAGGCGCCTGCCACCAGTGCTCAGCTATTTTTAGAGATGAGGTCTCACTCTGGCTCAGGCTGGTCTCAAACCTATCAGCTCAGGCAGTTCACCTGCCTCAGCCTCCTAGAGTCCTAGAGTGCTAGAATTATAGATGTGAGCCACTGTGCCCAGCTGAAGAAGCAGATTTCCTTTGTTGAGAGAGCACAGACACTAATCTCCTAGCCCCAGACAGTTACAAGCCATGTGACCTTGGTCAACTTACCTAAAATCCCTGAGCTGCTTTCCTCATCTGTAAAATGGAGTTAAAAGCAGTTACATTATTGGTAAGACTAAATAAGGTAATATGTGTAAAGCCCCTGCCTTTAATAGGGGGGCAGTAAATAAAAGCTTCTTTTTTTTTTTTTTATTTTCTTGCCTCAGGCTCCTGAGTAGCTGGGATTATAGGCCCCCACCACAATGCTTGGCTATTTTTTTGTTGTAGTTGTCATTGTTGTTTTAGCTGGTCTGTGTTGGGTTCGAACGCTCCAGCCCCAGTGTATGTGGCCAGCGCCATAACCACTGAGCTACGGGCCCAGTGATAGCTTTTTTTTTTTTTTTTTTGCAGTTTTTGGCTTGGTTTGAACCCACCACTTCCAGTATATGCAGCCGGCGCCCTACTCCTTTGAGCCACAGGCGCCACCCTGGCCATAGGTTCTTAATAAACCTTAGAACAGTGATTTTCAGGGTGGCACGTGTGGCTCAGTGAGTAGGACGCTGGTCCCATATACCGAGGGTGGAATGTTCGAACTCAGCCCTGGCCAAAATGCAACAAAAAATAGCTGGGTGTTGTGGCAGGCGCCTATAGTCCCAGCTACTCCGGAGGTCAAGGCAAGAAAATCACCTAAGCCTAAGAGCTGGAGGTTGCTGTAAGCTGTGACACAACTGCACTGTACCGACAGCAACATAGTGAGACTGTGTCTCAAAAAAAAAAAAAAGGTTGAAAAATACTGTTGGGGCTCGGCGCCTGTGGCTCAACGAGCTAAAGCGCCAGCCATGTACACCTGAGCTGGCGGGTTCGAATCCAGCCCAGGCCCATCAAACAACAATGACGGCTGCAACCAAAAAATGGCCAGGTGTTGTGGCAGGCGCCTGTAGTCCCAGCTACTTGAGAGGCAGAGGCAGGAGACTTGCTTGAGCCCAGGAATTGGAGGTTGCTGTGAGCTGCAATTGCCACGGCACTCTATCCAGGGTGACAGCTTGAGGCTTTGTCTCAAAAAAAAAAAAAAAGAAAGCAAAGAAAAATACTGTTGGGTGGCACCTGTGGCTCATCGAGCAGGGCACTGGCCCATATACCGAAGGTGGCAAGTTCAAAACCCGGCCTCGGCTGAACTGCAACACAGAAAAATAGCTGGGCATTGTGGTGGGAGCCTGTAGTCCCAGCCACTCGGGAGGCTGAAGCAAGAGAATCAAATCACCTAAGCCCAGGAGTTGGAGGTTGCTGCGAGCTGTGTGACGCCACAGCATTCTACCAAGGGCAATAAACTGAGACTCTGTCTCTACAAAAAAAGACAGAAAAAGGAAAGTACTGTCTTAGAACAATCAAAGAAAGCTTTGGCCATGTAGCAGGGTAGCTTGGTTCCTGTGTAGCTTCTTTTTTCTTTTATCTGTGGGCAGTACACATAGTAGATGCTCAGCTAAATGTTTGTTGAATGTACAAGGGAGCCTTGGTACTTTCTTTGTCCTGTTGCCTTCAATTATTTCTCTATACTGTGAGTTTTGGAATAGGAGATATCCTAAGAGATGCTTGGAGAAAACTGGCCAGATAGAGCTGTGGAATGCTATAGAGTCTGCAGTGTAAAGAATCTAGCCCTCTCCAAAGATGAATAGTACATGTCACTGTTTGAGAAACTCAGAAAAGTTGTAGAGAGAAGAAATCTCCCTAAGCCTTTTAAACTTGGCATTTTACAAGCACATTGACTGTATAGAATGCTAACAGTACTTCATGATACTGTGAAGGGTTTTTAATGAGTTAACATGTGCAAAGCATTTAGAACAGTGCTCGGCAGATTGAGCCCTACAAAGGGGCTGCTTTAACTACAGCTTTTAAGTGCCTTTTAATCTGTGGGCTCTTTCAGAGTGTTTAGCCATTCCCTTATTGATGAGTATTAAGTTATTTTCAGTCGCACATTGTTGTGGGCAGCGCTGCAATGAAATCCTTATGCTCTTGTACAGATCTTTCTCTGGGAGAGATTCTTAGAAGAATTGCTGGGTCAAAAGATATGCACACTCAAACATTTGATAGATCCCTAAGAATTTTCTTCCAAAAATCTGATCAGCCAGCCAGGTGCAGTGGCTCATACCTGTAATCCTAGCACTGTGGGAGGCCGAGGTGGTGGATTGCTTTAGCTCAAGAGTTTGAGACCAGCCTCAGCAAAAAGCAAGACCCAGTCTCTACTAAAAAATAGAAAAACTGACTCGGCGCCTGTGGCTCAACGGGCTAAGGCATCAGCCACGTACACTTGAGCTGGTGGGTTCAAATCCAGCCCAGGCCCACCAAACAACAATGATGGCTGTGATGAAAAAATGGCCGGACGTTGTGGCAGGTGCCTGTAGTCCCAGCTACTTGGGAGGCAGAGGCAAGAGACTCGCTTGAGCCCAGGAATTGGAGGTTGCTGTGAGCTGTGATGTCACAGCACTCTATCCAAGGTGATAACTTGAGGCTCTGTCTCAAAAAAAAAAAAAAAAAGAAAGAAAAAGAAAAACTGAGGGACAAGGATCACTTGAGTCCAAGAGTTGGAGGTTGCTGTGAGCTATGACACCACAGCACTCCCTGGGCAACAGCTTGAGACTCTGTCTCAAAAAAAAGGGTGGCGCCTGTGCTCAGTGAGTAGGGCACCAGCCCCGTATACCAAAGGTGGCGGGTTCAAACCCAGCCTCAGCCAAACTGCAAAACAGAAAAATAGCCGGGGGTTGTGGTGGGTGCCTGTAGTCCTAGCTGCTTGGGAGGCTGAGGCAAGAGAATCGCATAAAGAGTTGGAGGAGTTGGAGGTTGCTGTGTGACACCACGGCACTTTGCCTAGAGCAATAAAGTGAGACTCTGTCTCTACAAAAAAAAAAAAAAATCTGATCAGCCAGGATCAATAGTTAATTTGCCCAGTAAAGAGATAAGCAGCTACCTCCCATACTGCACATGTGCTGGATCCTTCTTCTCTTCGTCCTCCTGCACACCATAACTAAAAGTGGAATGGAACATAGCTGAAAGTCACTTCTCTCTTCTATCTTGCAGAGTCTGGCCACAAATAAGGGACCAAAATGACTGACTCAAAATATTTCACCACGACAAAGAAAGGTATTGTTTATTTTATTATGGGCCTTGTCCTGCTTTTCCCTTGCCTGACCCTTCTATTTTGCTTCCTGTGGTAGTCGAGAGTAGTGCTGGGGGTGGTGGCCTAGAAGCATGAGGTAAGAATAGCCCTAGGACTTCTTTAACTTGTAGATCCATAAAATTGAACTGTTGTTGGCATAAGAAATTGATCCTGCCTTTTAGAACTCAGGAAGAGAAGAGCATTAGTTCCAAGTATGGGGAAAAAAAATCCCTTTTTGTTCCCCATGACTTAAAATAAATAATGTTTTTGACTGGGAGAGGTAGCTAAGACCTATAATCCCAGCATTTAGGGAGGCTGAGGTGGGAGGTTCATTTGAGGCCAGGAGCTCAAGACCGGCTTGGGCAACATAGTGAGACCCCTATCTCTATAAAATAAGAAAAATTAACCAGGTACTAGAGAGGCTGAGGCAGGAGGATTCCTTGAACCCAGGAATTTGAGATTTCAATGAATTATGATAGCATCATTGCACTACAGCCTGGGTGACAGAACTAGACACAGTCTGTTAACACACAGTACAGGCTCGGTGCCTGTGGCTCAAGCGGCTAAGGCGCCAGCCACGTACACTTGAGGTGGTGGGTTTGAATCCAGCCTGGGCCCGCCAAACAACAATGACTGCTGCAACCAAAAACTGGCCGGGTGTAGTCCCAGCTACTTGAGAGGCGGAGGCAGGAGACTCGCTTGAGCCCAGGAATTGGACGTTGCTGTGAGCTATGATGCTACGGCACTCTATCCAGGGTGACAGCTGAGGCTCTGTCTCAAAAAAAACAAACCACAGTACTATCAGCAGCCTGGCATCAGAGTGTATGTATATGTCATGCACGTGTGTTTGTTACTTATCCACGAGCACATGTTTTTCGGGGTATAGCCAGAGACTTTTCATCTTGTTTTTCATTTGACATTATTATAAACATTTCCAAAGGTTCTGACTCAATATTAAGTCTGTTAAGTTGCTGCACAGAAACTTGCCAAGCTGGACTAATGTCATTGGGTACGTTAGTTGTTTGTACTTTTAAGGAAATGGAGGATGTTGTCATAGCTGACAAATGTGCTTTTTCTTTGTAAGTATCTTTCTGACCAGCCCTTCCCTTCCTTCTTCCTTCCTTCCAAGTGAGATTGACACGTGCCTGCTGACCAGATAAAAAGAGTCTGTTGTTGGATCAGCTAAACCAAGACCTGAAGTCTGCCCCTCATTAGGCATTTCTTTTTTTTGTTTTGTTTTGTTTGTTTGTTTGTTTTTTGCAGTGTTTGGCCAGGGCTGGGTTTGAACCCGCCACCTCCGGCATATGGGGCTGGTGCCCACCTCCTTTGAGCCACAGGTGCTGCCCTCATTAGGCATTTCTTTTTTTAGCCCAGCTGGTTTTCATTGAGCCGCTACTATGCATTGGAAGAGATAGACAGTGTCTGACCCGATACTGTTCAGTGTTGAACAGGGAAGACAGTCTATTACAGGGGTGTCCAATCTGTGGCCACATGCCACATGCTGATTTTGCGAGGACTTGGTTTATTTGTGGTGTCAGGTATCATGAAAAGTATACGCAGACCTTTTATTTGGCTAGTCAGCTTTTGTTAATATTTGTATTTACTGTGTGGCCCACAAAACAATTCTTATTTTTCCAGTGTGTGGTAGAGAAAAAAATATTGGATGCCCTAGTCTGTTAAGTAGTAACCACGCTAAAGGGAGATGGGTACCGGGGGCCATAGAACTCCAAGTTGGGTTAGCTAGATAAAGAGGGATGTGAGGAAGGAGAGGAAGCAAGGGCTCTGTTTGTGATATATTCAGGGAAAGGAAAGCATCCCGAGGAGTGGGATGTAAGAAGTTGAGGAGATATACGGGGATCAGTCATGTGGAGCCTGGTGGAAGTGAACTGAGGCCTGAGTGTATTGGAATGTCAGTGGTGGTTTTGTTGTGGATTTTCTTTTAGCAAGAGTGTCTGGGGAGAGATTTCTGGGTTCAACACCCTAGTCAAGAGAAATACAGATGAGGAAATGCATTCAGAGAAGCAAAGTAAGTGTCAAGTGTCTGGGGTTGGCGCAAGCACCGGGATTTAGAATGCATGATTAGAACCCACCAGACCTGGTTTTGAATCTGGCCCTGCCATCTGCTAGCTGTGTCAGTTACCAAGCCTCTTACAACCTCCGTTTGTTCATTGGCAAAATGGGCGAAAATGCAGAGTTGTTGTAATGATGAAATGAAAAAGAGTACAGGAAAAATTTAATGTGGCACTACACTTTAGGGGAAGATTCAAGAAGTTAATGTCTGGACGGCTCCTGTGGCTCAGTGACTAGGGCGCCGGCCCCATATACCGAAGGTGGTGGGTTCAAGCCCGGCCTTGGCCGAACTGCAAAACAAAAAAATAGCCGGGCGCTGTGGCGGGCGCCTGTAGTCCCAGTTACTCGGGAGGCTGAGGCAAGAGAATCGCTTGAGCCCAAGAGCTGGAGGTTGCTGTGAGCAGTGTGGCGCCACGGCACTCTACCAAGGGTGATAAAGTGAGACTCTTGTCTCTACAAAAAAAGAAGAAGTTAATGTCTGTGCTCCTATCCTGTTATCAGGGTCCTCACTATCTGTCCATGGTGGGGCCTTGAACAACCCTACTTCCTCATTTGCTTTTTCCAGATCATCAGTTCTTCAGAACAATTTATTACATGCTAGAAATAGAAGCCTCATATATCAGCTGAATTCCCATTTTCAGAGCTCAGCAACCACTTGTGACTCAGGAAGTGAAACCCTGAGCAAGCTGTTTTAACTAGAGGTTCTAGGAAAACAGGAAAAGCCTATGTTTGAAGAGCGATCAAATCCTGCCCTTTTCCCACACACCTTAAGAACCCACATTCCATCACATTCACTCTTGAGGGCCTTTGGTTGAGGAAAACTTTGCCTTCCTCTGGGTTTTTAGCAGTATGGCTGAGCAGGATTTGCCATCACACTGTTTGTCTCCCTTGTAATCTTTGTCGTTTCCATCTCTTCAATCCAGCATGGCCTCCAAGCTTCCATCTTAATAATTCCTTTTTTATTTTTTTTTTGATAATTCCCTTTTTTTTGAGACAGAGCCTCAAGCTGTCACCCTGGATAGAGTGCTGTGGCATCACAGCTCACAGCAACCTCCAATTCCTGAGCTCAAGCGAGTCTCTTGCCTTGCCTCCCACGTAGCTGGGACTACAGGCGACCACCACAACGCCCGGCCATTTTTTGGTTATAGCCGTCGTTGTCGTTTGGTGGGCCCAGGCTGGATTCGAACCCACCAGCTCAGGTGTACGTGGCTGGCGCCTTAGCCCATTGAGCCACAGGAGCCGATAATTCCCTTTTTAACAGTACTTCCTCACTATTGCCTGAGGCCAGGGGCCTTAAGCTGCCCTCAACTGGCAGCACAGGTACTTTATTTCCGTCCTTCTAATTCTTTTGGGGACAGGGAATTATCCTCTGGCAGAGTGGGGAAGGATTGCTTATGCTTGCTTTTTTTTCTTAGGGGAAATCTTCGAGTTGAAGGCTGAGCTCAACAGTGACAAGAAGGAGAAGAAGAAGGAGGCAGTGAAAAAAGTGATTGCATCAATGACTGTGGGCAAAGATGTCAGGTGTGCAGGAGTAGGCTGCGTGGTGGCAGAGCCATCTTACAGGGGAGGGATTACGTCTTGGGTCCAGTTCATATGTCTCCTTTGTAGTATTTAGGGAGCCATATGTCCCTTCACCCCTCATGTAGCTCCCTCCGTAACCCGCCATTCCTAGGAGGGAGTTTTTGTTTACATAGGAATTGTGAGCTCAGATGCTGATGGTCAGGTGGTAAAGGAGTAAGTGACCTGGACTAGCTTAAAAAGGCAGTGAGCAATGGAGTTGGTGTGACATGAGCCCTACCAGAAACTCCAGAGGATTTCTGCCAGTTGGGGAAGAGGACTCAGTGCAGCTAGGTCTTCTGGTTTTTCAAAAGGAAAAAATGGGAAAGCTATATATTTTTTTCATTTTAAACTTCCCTGTTTTAAATGGTCAGATGATATTAAATAAACACTGTGTGGTCCAGGTGAAACACACTGCAATTTGGATTTCTCTAATTTGTTGCCAGTTTGCCACATCTGGCTGGAGCAGATTAGGTACAGAATGACTGGCACATCTTTGCTCGTCTACCCCCTACCAGGAACTCCTGGTAACCTGGCTTGTGTTTCCCATCTTTTAAAACCTGTTCAAGGTCTGCCTTCCCTTATCACCCCAGCCTACTGCCCTGAACTCACAGCATTTGCTTTCTGTTCCTGTCACTAGTCACTAAATCTAGATTGTTCTCTTATGTGTACTGTGTTTGCCTGCCTACTAGATTGTAAAGACCCCAGAGACAGGATTTCATAACTACTTAATATTTGCACAGTGTTTGAGAATCTAAAAATACTTTCAGATATGTTTTCTCAGTGATTTCTTAAAGTTCACATATTATAGGTAATGGAAGTTTTTACTGACAGAAATAAGATGAAAGAGTAAAATGGCTGCTTATCAGTGACAAGGTTTATGGCAGACCAACAACTCAAGCCTAGCCCTTCTGAAATCCAAATCCGGGCTGTTTTTATCCATACACTCTGCTTTATGCCCTCACGGTTCTCAGCCATGTGCCTTGTAGCCTGGGTGCTGAAGTGGAGCAGTTTCCCATCCAGGTCCTGTGATAAGATCACACAGTTCTTGCTTCTCCATGCATTGCCACCCTCAGCCAGGGACCTCCTGATGAGGACTCAGGAGAGGCAGCTATGCAGAGACTTGCTGAATACAGAGCAACAAAAGGAACAGGCATCTGCTAGAAGATCAGGCCTCCTTTCAAGTCATATTCCTTCCAGGACAAAACTGCTCTCTTTCAACTAGAGCACTGCTATCTCCTCCTCACAGAGGAAATATCTTTGTTCTTCTGTCTCAAAAGAACTTGATTTGCAGGGGCGGTGCCTGTGGCTCATTGAGTAGGGTGCCGGCCCCATATACTGAGGGTGGCGGGTTCAAACCCGGCCTCAGCAGAACTGAAAAACAGGAAAATAGCCGGACCTTGTGGTGGGCACCTGTAGTTCCAGCTACTCGGGAGGCTGAGGCAAGAGAATCAAATCACCTAAGCCAAGGAGTTGGAGGTTGCTGTGAGCTGTGTGACTCCACGGCACTCTACCGAGGGTGATAAAGTAAGACTCTGTCTCTACAAAAAAAAAAAAACTTGATTTGCTGACATGATGAACCCAAAAGATTAAGTCAGGTTCATTGGTAATTCTTCCCCTTCCTCTGCTCCCCACTCCCTATTCTTCCTCATGTATCATCTTCTAAGGTGATGCATCCATTTCAGCTTCAGCTGGTCTCTAGCCTGTTGGGGTCAGACCTGGCTCTTCAGGCAGGTTATTTGACATTTATGAACCTCAGTATTGTTTTCTGTGAAACAGGGATAATCCCTAGGCCTCTCAGGGTAGTTAAATAGGATCAAGTCTATATAAAAGCCTTAGCACCAAGCCTGGTACATACCAGGTGCTCCATACATGCTGTGCTTGTTCTTAGTGCTAGGGCTGCCCCTTGTAAAAGCAATGTGGTCCATCCCTACTTTCCTATAGCCTTCCAGAATCAGCAGCCCAATGTAAGAGATCATGTTAAGTATCAGCAGAATCATTTTCATTTACTCAGCACCTCCCAGATATCAAAGACCAGATATCTTAAGTATGTTGTCTCATTTAATTATCACAAGGGTCTGGGCATAGTGGTTCATCCCAGCACTTTGAAGCCAAGGTCAGAGAATCACTCGAGGCCAGGAATTTGAGACCAGCCTGGGCAACATTGCAGGATCTCTAAGAAAATTTCTCATCTCTAAGAAAAAATGTTTTTAATTAGCTGGGCATGAGGGTGTATACCTATTGTCTCAGCTACTTAGGACGCTAAGGCTGGAAGATTACTTGAGTCTGAGGTTACAGTGAGCTGTGATCACTCCACTACACTCCAGCCTAAGTGACAGCAAAACCCGTCTCTAAAAAAATAAATAACTGGTTGGGCTCTTGTAGCTCAGCAGCTAGGGTGCCAGCCACAGACACAGGAGCTGGCAGGTTCAAATCCAGCCCCAGCCTGCCAAACAACAATGACAACTACAACCAAAAAATAGCCAGGCGTCGTCGTCGTGATGGGCACCTGTAATCCCAGCTACTTGGGAGGCTGAGTCAAGAGAATCGCTTAAGCCCAAGAGTTTGAGGTTGCTGTGAGCTGTAACGCCACAGTACTCTACCCAAGGCAACATAGTAAGACTATCTAAAAAAAAAAAATAATAATAATAGTTATTATTATCACAAGGGCCCTGTGAAGTGAGTTTCTGTTGCATCTTTCTAACAAATGAGGAAACAGACTCAGGATAAATGTCATAACAGCTAACAGGCAGCTTTGAGTTTGATGGGCTCCCAAGCTCAATGTTTGAACCGTGTGAAAAGATCCAAGAACTTTTCGGCTCAGTGCCCATAGCACAGTGGTTATGGCATCAGCCACATACACTAAGGCTGGTAGGCTCAAACCCTGGGTCCAGGCCAGCTAAAATCAACAATGACAACTGCAATAAAAAATAGCCAGCCATTGTGGCGGACACCTGTAGTCCCAGCTACTTGGGAGCCTGAGGCAAGAGAATCACTTAAGCCCAAGACTTGGAGGGCTTGAGCTATAGCTGTGACACCACATCATTCTACTTTTTGAGATATTGGGAGACGCTGTCTCAAAAAAAAAAAAAAAAAAAAGATCTGGCTCAGCGCCTGTGGCTCAATGGGCTAAGGTGCCAGCCACGTATACCTGAGCTGGCGGGTTTGAATGCAGCTGGGGCATGCCAAACAACAATGACGGCTGCAACCCATAAATGGTTGGGTGTTGTGGCGGGTACCTGTAGTCCCAGCTACTTGGGAGGCAGAGGCAAGAGACTCGCTTGAGCCCAGGAATTGGAGGTTGCTGTGAGCTGTAATGCCACAGCACTCTATCCAGGGTAACAGCTTGAGGCTCTGTCTCAAAAAAAGAAGAAAAAAATATCTAAGGACTTTTCATTTTAAAATCACCCTTTGGGGCTCCGCGCCTGTGGCTCAACGGGCTAAGGCGCCAGCCACGTACACCTGAACTGGCGGGTTCGAATCCAGCCTGGGCCCACCAATCAACAATGATGGCTGCAACCAAAAAATGGCCGGGCATTGTGGTAGGCGCCTGTAGTCCCAGCTACTTGGGAGGCAGAGGCGGGAGACTCACTTGAGCCCAAGAATTAGAGGTTGCTGTGAGCACTCTATCCAGGGTGATAGCTTGAGGCTCTGTCTCAAAAAAATAAATAAATAAATAAAATCACCCTTTGGGATTCTGTTTCTACTGATAGGTGTTCGTTGGTAGCATAACATTAATAATAAATACCCTCTCTTTCACTAGGAAGTCCTGTTTATTCCCTCTTAGCCACTGTCCCCCACCCCCTAACTAGCAGCCTGAAAATCTTCCTCTTGATAACACCATTTTGACTTTTTAGTGCCCTCTTCCCGGATGTGGTGAACTGTATGCAGACAGATAATCTGGAGCTGAAGAAACTGGTGTACCTATACTTAATGAATTATGCTAAAAGTCAGCCTGACATGGCCATTATGGCTGTCAACACCTTTGTGAAGGTGAGTAGGAGCTTGGTGGAAGTGGGGGGCATGAGGTGCTCACTGCTTCATCTCATCTCCTGGGGTAGGGCCCTGTGGCCATAATGGAAATAGTGAAGCTCCTTTCTCCACAACTCTCCTCTTGCCCAGCCTGAGGCCTTTTCCTCCAGCAGAGGGCTCCCTCTCTCTGCAGACAATCAGGTGCTAAGGACCCTGCCTAACTCTTCCCATGTGAGGTGTTTATATGGCCTGATGATCCCCTCATCCCCTTGATCACTCTGCACACTTTGCTAGGGCAGGATTCAGCAACTATATGAAAGCTTCTGTGTTCCCTTTCTACATTTTCTGTTCTCCAGATTGAAGTGTCAGCTCTGTATACCTTTAGAACCTTAGCTCCCTAGCTCTGTCAATGCTCAGATGTGGAAAAATAGGGGTGTTTATCGCCCCAGTGGAAAGTTTGAGGGTTGTGGTGCTAGATGGATGTGGGTTTGAATCATGGTTCTGCTGTGTGGCTTTGGGTAATCTCCCACCTTCCTGAGAGCCTCAGACTCCTTACCTGTGAAACAAGGGCCAGTCCCTGTGGGAATCAGAGGAGACAACATGCACAGCCTCTGTACGGTATCTGGCAAATGCTAGGTGCTCATTACATGGCATTTACTTTTGGTACTGTCAGCTGCAGTTGGTGGAGCCTGCCAAGGCAACTATCTGGTTGCTTAGCCCAGCAGTGTTCAAAGCTGTAGCCAGGGAGAATTTGAAGCCACAGATGGCTCATTCTGCCCTGCCCCTGGCCAATGGCTGGTTCCCCTCAGGATTGTGAGGACCCAAATCCCCTCATTCGAGCATTGGCTGTGCGGACCATGGGCTGCATCCGTGTTGACAAGATCACAGAGTACCTGTGTGAACCACTCCGGAAGTGCCTGAAGGATGAGGATCCATATGTGCGCAAGACAGCAGCTGTGTGTGTGGCCAAGCTTCATGACATCAATGCCCAACTGGTAGAGGACCAGGGCTTTTTGGACACCCTGAAAGACCTTATCTCCGACTCTAACCCCATGGTAAGCCACCTATCTCTGCCACCTTCTGGGTTGCTTGGAAAGACTTAGGCTTGACTCTCCACCAGGCAGTCTCTCGTTCCTAGAATTCAGAGCCCTGTTAAGTACAGCACTTATTCTTGTGTCTTGTGGTGGTTCATGTATTGTCTTGGGAGTGAGCTAGACCTGGATTCCCATCTCTGCCCTCAAGCGTTGTGACCTTGGGCAAGCTGCCTAACTTTCCATATTCCTCTTTCCTTTATCAGTAAGATGGATCTAATTTCTCATGGCTGGTAGGAGTGCTGTGAAGGTGACATGCCTGACATGGCCTGGCAGACAGTGGGTCTGCAATCTATAATAATGCCCTTCTTCCCTTTCCTCCTCTCATGGTTGCACTCTTCCCACCCAGACCATCTGTAAGTCCCAAATGTGGAGTGTTCTTCTTTTCCCTGCATCTTTGCAAGACCGTAGCAGGTCACCCTTGAAATAGCATAGCCTAGAAGACAGAACATCAGGATGTGCCTGGATGGGGACTCTAATCACCCACAGTGGTGGCAATAATTTGGAGGGCAGTTTGCAGAGGCTATTTGAAGTGAAATGAACAAATCCCTGGGTCCAACCCTCCCTACTTTGTATCCTACAGAAACGTTGAACAACTACCACATGGGTTATTGGAACACTGTTCCTAACAGGGAAAACATGAAAACATTGCAGAAACACACTTAAAAAGCTGCTCAAGCCCTGGCACAGTAATCTCAGCACTTTGGGAAGCCAAGCTAGGAGGATCACTTGAAGCCAGGTATTTAAGATTAGCCTTGGTAATATAGTGAGACCTCATCTCTATAAAAATTAAAAATTAGCTAGGTGTGGTAGTGCCCACTTGTAGTCCCAGCTTCTTGAAAGGCTGAGGCAAGAAAATCATTTGAACCCTAGAGTTCGAGGTTACAGTGAGCTGTGATCATGCCACTGCACTCCAGCCTGGGCAACGGAATGAGGCCCTATGTCTTAAAAAAAAAAAAAAAAAACCAGCAGCTCTAGTGGAAATGTTGTTGAGGACCCAGAGCTTCACCTGGAAAGCTCCTCTCCTCCAGTTCAGGGAGCTCTACAGAAATCTTCTAGCTCTGAGAAGCACAATTGACAAGCACTGAAACGAGGTGTTGCAGCTGATAAACAGAGGCTATTGTGTTTAGGTCGCTGGGAATGCTTTCTATTGTCAGATACTTAGAGACAGATCTTTCTTGTTTTTTTTTTTTAATATTTTACTTCCAGTTTGTGGAGGTTTCAACAGGGTGAGAGCTTGGAGTGGGTCTTGTTGACTTTATACTTTACCCAATACAGTCATGTTCTTTTAAGCATCAGCAACCTCTGGGCAGCCAGCATCATTAATCCCACTGCCTCCTGGCCTCTGAGCAGTGCCTTCAGCCTCTATCCCTTCCACTCTCTCAACCAGGTGGTAGCAAATGCAGTGGCTGCCCTGTCGGAGATCGCTGAGTCTCACCCTAGTAGCAACCTGCTCGACTTGAACCCACAGTCCATTAACAAGCTGCTGACAGCCCTAAATGAGTGCACCGAATGGGGCCAGATCTTCATTCTGGACTGCTTGGCCAACTATATGCCCAAGGACGACCGGGAGGCCCAGAGGTGAGGAGGCTGCCCCTGCTTGCCAGCCCAGCCTGAGAACTCCTAGACCTGGTCATCAAGGGCCTCTAACCATTAGCTGTGTAACAGGCCTTGGTGGGCTCTTTTCTAGGGCCTTGCCTGCAAACCATTCTCAGACACACCTTAAGGGAGGCCAGCTGTTTCCCACCTTTGCAGAGCCTAGTGATCAATAGCATTGCCTCAGGCAGTCAGCTGACTGCTGTTGACACAGGCATGGCTTGACCTGGGAGCTGATAGAAGCCCAAGTCACTTTGGCTGAGTCTAGGGATGGGTAGCATCAGAGCCACCTTTCATTAAATTATCACTAGGTGCCTGGGGCTCTGCTGGGTACTTTCCTCACATTAGATAATCTTTAAAGTAGCTGAGAGAGGTCCCATCACCATTCTCCATTTTAACAATCAGGAAATTCCAGCTTAGTGAAGTGGAGGGAATTGTATAGGTCATCCAGCTGTGACTCAGCTGACTTTTTTGGTCTTTAGAACGTTATATTCTGCCCCATTTGAATGCCCTAGCAGTAGATGGAAGGGAAGGAGTTGGTACTTCGGGAATATTTACTATATGCCAGGCACTGTGCTCGTTTTTTAAACATGTATTTCACTTAAGCCCCTGGCAACTCAGTGAAATGGGCATCATCTCCATTTAGAAGTTGAAGAAATTGAGGGTCAGAGTGATTTGAACCGGCTTAGGGTCAGTTAGCAGGCAGAATCTAAATCTTCCTCCTCCAGAACACTTGCAATTTGGATAACTAAAAAACAGGATATTTCCCCTTGTCTGTCTTTCCTATTTGTCCCGTTGGAATGGATGGAACCCAGCATCTGTGAGCGGGTCACCCCCAGGCTCTCCCATGCCAATTCGGCTGTGGTGCTCTCTGCTGTGAAGGTGCTGATGAAATTCATGGAGATGTTATCTAAGGACCTGGACTACTATGGGACACTGCTCAAGAAGCTGGCTCCACCCCTGGTCACACTGCTATCAGCCGAGCCAGAGCTGCAGTACGTGGCCCTGCGTAACATCAACCTCATTGTACAGAAAAGGTGCTGAAATCACCACACACTTGGGGTTGCGTCCTTGGGTGAGGCCAAGGATCTTCTGCATAGAAGAGGTGCTCAAGGGAAACTCACCTGTCACTATGCAGGAAATCTTAAAGCATTGCTTAACCTAGGGGTTCTTAATCAGGGGCAACGTCCATCTCCCAGGAACATTTGCCAATGTTTGGAGACATTTTTGGTTTTCACAACAGGGGGAATGCTACTGGCATTTCGTGGGTACAGGCCGGGGATCGGTCACTATGCAATAATGCAGAGGACACCCTCTATAACAAAGAACTTTTGAACCTAAAATGTTTAATAGTATGGAGGTTAAGAAGCCCTGATTTAACCTAACCAGGAGTAGGCTAGGTAACAGCTGGCCTGGGGCTTCTTAACCCAGATGTTAAATGGCTTCAGAGGCCATAGAACCCCTCCTAAAATGGAAGATTATGTGTGTCTTTGTGCATTTTTCCTGGGGACAGAGTCCATGGCTCTAGTTAAATTTCCAGTGGTTGGAGACTGCAAGATAGTAAGGAACTGTTGGACTTTATCAGCCACTAGGTCTGGGGAGAAGTCTTTCAGAGTCATTCTGAATGCCAGGCAGCCCATTTCCCTTCTCCTATGACAGTGACTGTGGCAGTAAATCTGTACTCCTAAAACAAGGGGTCTGGTCCCACAAGTAGGCTGGAGCTGAAAAACAGTTGCATAACGTTCTGTGGAAGTATCCTCTGCTTCCTCTGAGGCAGCTCTGAATGAGGTAGCCCTGTAGCCCCAGGGAGTGAGATTGGCCTCCTGAGTTCTCTCCTCCTAGCCTTTTTGGTCAAACAGGTTATTCCACTATCAGAACTTGGCAGTAGCAACTTACTATTGAGTATTCCTCTGTTCATCAGGCCCATTGCTCAGAGTGAGTATGTACAGAGACAAAGGCCTCTCGTAGTCATTCTCTCTTGGACAATAGCACACTCTCCTTGTCCTAGCATCAGTCTGGTTCTTAGTACTCCTGGGAGGCTGAGAGATATTGGTTGCAATGGGACATTTATAAAGGTTTGGGAGGTAAATATGGGAAAGCTTTCTGAGCGTCTAAACCAAGGGATGAAAGTAGGGCTTCCCAATTGCAGAGTGGGTCTTTACACACCAATGTCCTTAATAAGATTTAATGAGGTGGGGCAGTGCCTGTGGCTCAGCGAGTAAGGCGCTGGCCCCATATACCGAGGGCTGCGGGTTCAAACCCGGCCCCGGCTGAACTGCATCAAAAATTAGCCGGGTGCTGTGGCGGGTGCCTGTAGTCCCAGCTACTTGGGAGGCTGAGACAAGAGAATCACCTAAGCCCAATAGTTAGAGGTTGCTGTGAGCTGTGACTCCATAGCACTCTACCAAGGGCGACAGAGTGAGACTCTGTCTCTACAAAAAAAAAAAAAGATTTAATGAGGTGTAGTTCCTTATAGATCCAGATCAGTGTGAAGGGTTCCCTGTGCTATATTTAACATGGTAAATCTTTTAAGTTGTTCACGTCACTGAGATACAACCTGGCCTAGTCCTGACGTGCATTTGGGCAGGGCAGCTTTTACCAAATCCTGACTACAGAAATCATCTTACTCCTACTCAACCCAGGGTCTCCCTTCTCTCACAAAGGCTCCTTGCTTGGCCAGGACCTCTCCACAGTTGTGCAGTGGCACTGAGTACCCAGGTTCCTCCTTTCTGTCTGCCCTGTCTTCTCCCTCCTTTACCATCTGTCGTCATTTCTTTTCCTTCCTCCTTTCTGTTCTGGAAAGGGCATAGGAGTAGCAGTCAGGGGGTGATGACTCTCATCTTAGTCCCGTCCTTATTAGCATTAGCCATGTGACCTAGTACAAGCCTCTCAACCCCTAAGTTTCCTTAGTCTTCTAAGGAAGACTTATCTAAGAAAAATGCAGAGTGGTGCCCATGGCTCAGTGAGTAGGGTGATGGTCCCATATACCAAGGGTGGTGAGTTCAAGCCCAGCCCTGGCCAAACTGCAACAACAAAAAAAATGAATAAATAAATACAAATAAATAAACTTAATTTAAAAAAAAGAAAGAAAAAAAAATGCAGTGGGTGGTGTCAGTTCAGGGCAGAAGGGTGCTGCCTTTGAGGGAGAAGCAGTGATGCACATGAAAGTGCTCTTCTGGTGACAGTCCCTGCCCAGTAAGTGCCTTCTCTGAGGTAGGCATCAGCATGCTAGAGGCTTCATGTCTAACTCTCAACAACAGGCCTGTTATGTAGGTGTCTGTGTCAGGGTCCCCAACCCCCCCACCCCCCACATACACATTCAGAGATTCAGGTGTCTTGTGTCAGGGTCCCCACGCGTCCCCCCCACCCCAAAAGTTCAGAGATGCATCAGTGAGACAGGATTCAGCACATAGTGGTATTCACTGCTTAGATTTATTAGAGGAATGTCATAAGGATACACAGTTGGATCTTAAGGGAGAAAGACAACAATGGGAGGAATCTCTGGGAGACTTCCTTATGTTCCCTTCTTCCTGTGGGGTTGTCACACAAAGCATACTCCTCCCCAACAATAAAATGCAACATGTGTATGTTTCTGCCCCGAGAAGCCTGTTTGAGACTGACCACCTGAGGTTTTTATTGGGGGTACCTACCAAAATTCCAGATTCTTAGATGAGAAGCAGATGTCTGTCATAAACCTTAGTGTTTGTACAAATAGTATGGGCATAATTAATCACTTTTATCATGTAGCAATCAGGGAGAGCACTCCCAGAATCTGAGTTTCCACATGCTAGGCCTTTCAAAGGTTTCTTTTCTTAACAGTGTCATTCCAATTTCATGGGTGAGGAAACAGAGACCCGAGTTCATAAGCTAGAATTGGAACCGAGATCTGATTTTCAGGCTTATCACGTGGTGCCTGCTGCCTCTCAGATGTGAACTTGTCTTGCTATATTCCCTCTTCCCTTTCTGTGATATAGTGAGACACACAGTAGCCAGTCAGAACCTTGCTCAGGCTGATCAGTGGCCCTCTGCCCAGGAACTTGCAACTAGGGCAGTGACTCTGCCTTCACAGACATTAGACTCTACTTCAGACTCCAGAAATGTCTCAGCAAATGCGGAGGGGTTTTCTTATAGGGCTTCAACTTTGCTTTTTTGCTCTCTGGGCATCCTGTCCAACCACCAGGCCTGAGATCCTGAAACATGAGATGAAGGTCTTCTTTGTGAAGTATAATGACCCCATCTACGTGAAGCTGGAGAAGCTAGACATCATGATCCGCCTGGCCTCCCAGGCCAACATTGCCCAGGTCAGCAGAGCATGGTGGTCAGGGCATGGGCTTTGGTGTTGGACAGCTCTGCCACCATTGAGCTGTGGTCTCTGGGCAACCTGATGAGTGTAACTTCTAACAGTTCATTTCATGCACGGGAATGGGGCTTTGTAAGCAAGTAAAAGAACTGATGGGTTGTTTTTGTTTTTATTTTTATTTTTATTTTTTTATGTTTTTGTTACTAAAGAATATTCTTGGGCTGGGCGTGGTGGCTCATGCCTATAATTCCAGCACCTGGGAGGCCGAGGCGGGTGTATTGCCTGAGCTCACAGGTTGGAGACCAGCCTGAGCCAGAGAAAGACCTTGTCTCTAAAAGTAGCTGGGTGTTGTGGTGGGCACCTGTAGTCCCAGCTACTTGGGAGACTAAGATAAGAGTATCACTTGAGCCCAAGAGTTTGAGGTTGCTGTGAGTTGTGACTCCATAGCACTCTACCAAGAGTGACAAAGTCAGACTCTGTCTCAAAAAAAAGGTGGGGGTGGCTCAGCGCCTGTAGCTCAAGTGCCTAAGGCACTAGCCACATACACCAGAGCTGGCAGGTTTGAACCCAGCCTGGACCTGCCAAAAAACAATGACAACTACAACCAAAAAATAGCCAGGCATTGTGTCAGGCGCCTGTAGTTCCTAGTTACTTGGGAGGCTGAGACAAGAGGATCGCTTAAAACCCAAGAGTTGGAGGTTGCTGTGAGCAGTGATGTCATAGCACTCTACCCAGGGTGACAGCTTGAGACTCTGTCTCCAAAAGAAAAAGGGGGGGGGGGTACCTGTGGCTCAAGGAATAGGGCGCCAGATCCACATACTGGAGGTGGTGGGTTCAAACCCAACCCCGGACAAAAACCGGGGGGAAAAAAAAAATGTTTTTTTAGGCTAGGGAGGTGAGGCTAGCAAAAAATAAAAGGAATTTCTTCCTATATTACCTGTCATCCATCTATTAAAAAGTGGTAGTTGGCTGTGTTTGCTAGATCAACCTAAAACAAGTGTTATATAGCCTCACTTTCTTTTTTTTTTTTTTTTTTTTGTAGAGACAGAGTCTCACTTTATCGCCCTGGGTAGAGTGCCGTGGCGTCACACTGCTCACAGCAACCTCCAGCTCTTGGGCTTAAGCGATTCTCTTGCCTCAGCCTCCCTAGTAGC
>CAUYON010203873.1:0-12544 GCA_963573935.1 Arctocebus calabarensis | reverse complement strand
GGCCCCGCTCTGAGACCCCAGTGCACCCCCGGGAGAGGACGGTCCCGCTCTGAGACCCCAGTGCACCCCCGGGAGAGGAAGTCCCCGCTCTGAGACCCCAGCGCACCCCTGGAGAGGAAGGCCCCGCTCTGAGACCCCAGTGCACCCCCGGGAGAGGACGGTCCTGCTCTGAGACCCCAGTGCACCCCCGGGAGAGGACGGTCCCGCTCTGAGACCCCAGTGCACCCCCGGGAGAGGAAGGCCCCGCTCTGAGACCCCAGTGCACCCCTGGAGAGGAAGGCCCCGCTCTGAGACCCCAGTGCACCCCGAGCACAGGTAGGACTCCACCTCTTCGGACGCTCTGCGGAAAAGCCCCCTCAAAGGGTTGTCTTCATCTGACGGGCTTCAGAAGGGGCTAAGGGAAAGCTCTGTCCCCTGGAGTTTCTCTAAAACATAAGTGGCAATTATTTAACACATAGTTACCTGAGCTGGCAGTGTCAGCGGAGACGACAAGCATGTGGGCAACAAACCTAAAAGGATAATTGGGGACCGAGACGTCCGTAAGGGGCTTCGAAAGCCTCGGCGGGCTGTGCGCGTGCGCAGAAAAGGCCTCGGCGTCCCAGGGTCTAGTGTCATGCTAACTTCCGGCCTCTGAAAAATCCGGAAGTGGAAGCTCAGGCTGAATTCCGAACTTCCAACCTACTCCTGCAGAAAAAAAGAGCAAAGGAAAGAGCTGTTGGTTCTAGGCATTTAAAGAAGTCTCTGTCCGATCATTCACTGACCATTAGGCGAACAGAGACTCCGCGGCTGCCCAAGACAGAGAGCAAAGACGCTGCTGAATTAGGCCCGAAAACCCCTGAGCTGCAGCAATGAGAATGAGAGAAAGGGACAGCAGCGGTAAGCCCCGGGAGGAGAGGACACTGTGTAATACGGCCCACACATAATAAAAACAACTGTGGAGTCTACCATGGATGTCTAGAGGTCGGACTAGCACACAAATGCTTCAAATCCGTGTGTGTGTGTGTGTGTGTGTGTACACATCTATGTACACGCATCTGTATATTCAAAGAACTGAACGTAACCATGTCTACAGACGTAAAGGAGAAAACAATGTTTCACCCCAGCGACTATCATTACAGAGATAAAAATTACACATACAAAAAAAAGACGTTATAGATTATGTAAAATATCAAAACTGAATGAAATAAAGCCTACCCAGAGAAGGTCAATAACAGGCACGTGGTGGCAGAAATGTGAATCAGTAAATGAAGTTAGGTCCACTGAGATGATCTAATCTGAAAAACAAAAGGAAAGAATAAAAAACCCCAACAATGCCGAGAGAGACACCAATGAGTAACTAACGTAGACATGACAGGAGTTTAGAAGGATAAGAAAGAAGGAAGGTGAAGAAAGAAGAAATGAGGTAGAAATCTTCTTACATTTAGTTGAAAATCCACGAATCCAGAAAGTACAATGAACTCGAAGTAGGATAATCTCAAAGACAGACACACTTAGGCATAACACAATCAAATCCTTGAGTGTCAAAGAGAGACTATTAAAAGCACAAAAAGCAAAATGATGCATAATGTATAGAAGATCTCCAGAAAGAGTAATAGTTCCCTTCTCAGAAATTCTGGAAGCCAAAAGACAAAGAGATGACATGTTAAAGGTGTTAATAGAAAACAAGTTTTATATAATAATTATCTGGCAAAATTATCCTTCAAAAATTAAAAAGAAATTAAGACATTTCATAGTTTTGAAAAGTGAGAGGATATGTTACTAGCACCTTCTCTCTCCAACATACTAAAGGAAAGAACATTAGACAAAAACTTTAACCTGCACAAAGAAATAAAAGGGCATCAGTACAAATAACTACAGAGGCAAATACATCAGCACGAAATATTTTTTGTTGTAATTCATTTTTTCTTCTTTCAGATTTAAGATGTAAGAGCATAAAGTAATTGCTGATTGGATTTTAAATAAAAATAATTAGGATGAAACTAATAACAAAAAGTGGAAACTAAATGGAGGATTTGGGGAATCTGGTATTTATGTGGTATTAATATTAAATTAGTGTTAATCTGAATGAGATTGGCAAATTACAAAGTTAGTTGTACTTCCCAGGACAATATAGTAACTAAAAAATAATCATAAAATATATAATAAATATTGGGGCTCAGAAAAGAATATGCCAAAATATGGCTGTTAGGCATACTGAGTGCTTTGAATTAAAAGAAAATGAAAGGCCTTAGAAGCTCTCTCAGAACCACAAAAAGTTATACCTTTCTTTTACTTCCTTACACTCCAAGAACAGAGAGGTACTCTCAGAAATTTTCTTATCTAAGGAGATGTCTTTCCAAAAAAAGTGCAATTATCCTAAGGCTCTCTTCCTTGGAATCTTATCAATTAATTGGGAAAGATTAACCGGATGAGAAGAGAAAAAACAAAATATCATCATCAAACCTAGACAGTTTCTCTATTCTTCACAGACTAGTTCTGATAGACTAGCTGGAGATTTTACCCACAGAACAAAACAAACTTTGTTAACAGTGCAGTTTTTACTCTCACTTTCCCTTAACTGGTTAGTCTCATTCAGTTTCCTAAGAGAATAATTTACAAGAAAAATCTGCCTCTTGGTTCTAGTCCCTTTTCCTAAAAATCACGCACCAACCTCACGAAATTGCCTCCAGCCCCCATTCCCCTGTATGAGGCGGCTATTTAAGCCTGAACCTTGTGGCCCTTCTTTGAGTCTCTCAGTTGTGGGACTCCTGTGTCCACGTACATGTTAATGCATTTGTCTGCTTTTTTCCCTGCTAATTTGTTTGTTGTCAGTTTATTTTGTCAGGGCCAAAGTGCCTTTTTTTTCAGAGAGCAAAGGGGAAGATTTTCCTTTACCCCTATACAAATAAAAGGATGGAAGAAGACAATCAGAACAGTAACCAAATAAAGCTGGAGTGGCTACACTAATGTCCAGCAACACGGACTTTAAGACAAACAAAAAGCTGCTAGGAGCAAAAAGAATATTTTATATTGATTAAATGGTCAATTCATCATGGAATTATAACAATTATAGACATATTTTTAGTAATAGAACCCCAAAATACATAAAGCTAAAATTGACAAAACTAATGGGAGAAAAGACAATTCAAGGACAATCGTTTTAGACTTTAATGCCCTGCTTTCGATACTGGATACATTAACTAGGCAGAAGGTCAACAAGAAAATAGGTGACCTGCATAGCATTATATTTATACTGAAACTAACAGGCATCTATACAACATTACAGGTAAAAGTAGCAGAATATATGTTCCTTTTTAAATGCAATTGGAACCTTCCTCAGAATACAGCTTATGTTAGGCCATCAAAAAATCTTCAGTATGTTTAAAAGGATTGAAATTAAATAAAGTATACCTTCTAACAAAATGGAATTAAATTATATGTAATTATAGAAAATGTGAGAATTCACAAATATATAAAAAGTAAACACTCTCAAATAATATATAGTTCAAAGAAGAAATAAAAAATACAAACTACTTTGAGATGAATTAAAATGAAAACACAACATACCCAAACTTATGGGGTACAGGTAAATCAGAGTGAAATATATGGCTCTAAAAGACCATATTAAAAAAGATCTTAAATCAACTAACCCCCCACCATTAAGAAACTAGGAAAAGGAGAGTAAAATCAAATTCTGGAAGAAGAGAGTAAATAATAATTATCAAAGTAGAAATAAAGGACACCGACAATAGAAAATGAAGAAAATCAACAAAATAAAAATTTGGTTCTTTGGAACTATCAACAAAATTAAAAACTGTAAAGTAGACTGATCAAGAAAAAAGAGAGATAATGCACATATCTGAATCTGGAAGTAAAATGGGGGAATCACTACTGATCTTACAGAAGTAAATAAGATTATAAGGAAACATTATTAAAATCCACATGCCAACAAATTGGATAGCTGTAGATGTACTGGATAATCACTAGAAAAACACGAAGTATTGAAACTGACTCAAGAAGAAATGGAAAGTTTGAACAGATCCACAACACTAATGTGACTGAATTAGTAAAAACCAAACAAACAAAATAACCAAACTTTCTAAAATGAAAAGCACTAGTGAAATCCCCCAAACATTTAGGAGGTATTAGCACCTCCCCTTCACAAATGTTTCCACAAAACAGAAAAGGAGGAAATATTTTTTAAAGCATCCTATCAAGCCATTATAACTCTGACATCATACACAAATGCATCACAAGAAAAACAATAAAGATTAAAAGAACAAAACAAAGAAAATACACCAGTTTTTTTCTTAATTCGCAGCAGCAAGAAATATGGAAAGGAAATTAAACAATGAATTAGAACCAAATCAGTATCAAGTAATTTTGCCTCATTAAGGATTTAAAAAGTAATCAAATTTCATAATGTTTCAAATGAAATTTTATGTAATTATCTCTCTGTATTATATACAAATCAATAAAGATACCAATAAAGAAAATATAATACACACACATTGTGGAATACTACTCAGACGTAAGAAAAATGAAATGATATCTTTTGCAGCAGTTTGGAAGGAACTGGAGACCATTATCCTAAGTGAAGTGTCTCAGGAATGGAAAAAGAAGTAGTGCACGCTCTCATTTATAAATGGGAACTAAGTGGTAGGTATATATGATGATATAGAGTTTTATACTGAATACCGGAGATAAGGAAGGAGAGAGGCGAGGAACCAAACATTAGTTATTTGGTACAAAGTATATTATTTGCTCAATGGGTAAACTAAAAGCCCTCACTTCACTGCTGTACAATTCATCCAAGTAACAAAAACACTTGAATCCACTAGATCTATTGAAATAAAAAACAAAAAAAGACGACAATCAACCATGAAAAGACAAAGTAAATAATCTCATGTCCTACTTTCTTTAGAATTTAGATCAACATCACCTACCCATCTAGTTTAGCAGGAATCATCTTTAAAAGTTCATCTATTAGTAGATAGGCACATATTACTTTCCAACATTCATGCATAAAAGCTCTTTATGTATAAGACTATTCTTATTTAGAAATTCTAATGTAAGGCAAACATATAGCTATAATAAAACAAAAGTTCCTAATTAGAGCCAATTCAAATCCGATCTATTAATTTTCCCTTTCATCCACAGTTGGGTGTAGGCACCACCGTTTTGGACATTATCAACATACATGGGTTGATAGGCTTTCTTGGGACAGAGTAGACACTTGTTTTACTGCCTAAAATCCCAGGTGTAATCACAATCCTCTTTGTTGGCCCTTATGATTTGCTGCTGCTAATAAAATATGCACTTACCAAAGTTTGAACTTCATATAATTCAATATAATTATCCAAATTCTATGCTGCATCAAATAAGGAAGTCTTAAAATAATTAAATATTTATTCATAGGTGGAGCCTGTGGCTCAGGGAGTAGGGTGCTGGCCCCATATACTGGAGGTAGTGGGTTCAAACCCAGCCCCAGCCAAAAAAAAAAAAAATATATATATATATGTATACATACATATATATATTATTTATTCACTAAATAGAAAA
This sequence comes from Arctocebus calabarensis, assembly GCA_963573935.1. Lineage (NCBI taxonomy): Eukaryota > Metazoa > Chordata > Mammalia > Primates > Lorisidae > Arctocebus > Arctocebus calabarensis. The sequence continues at coordinate 7,003 of CAUYON010203873.1, read as the reverse complement.
CAAATATGTACACACACACATATCTTTTCAGTCTAAGGGAGAAAATCACAGAATTGTCAAATATTTGAAAATGTAGAGATGACAGCAAAAAAAAAAAAAAGATAATATTCCAGGAAAACCAATAACAATCGGAAAAGATGGAAATAAATTTGCAAGACATTGAGTTTGCACTTTCTGAAGAATAAAATAATTATTTTCATCACTTATAAATGACATAATTTATTTTTATGCAATTTATTGAACTAAACTAACAGGAGGAAATAGACACATAAATATACCAGTTTTTTTTTTTCATTAACTATTTCAGCAGGATGCACTAAAGGGAAAGTCATGCGACCAGCAAAATGCATGCGCTGTCCTTCAAAGAAGTTTGGGGTGTGTGTGTGGGGGGTGACGATGGCTATGTAGAGAACTTGGCCCTGTCTTGATGTTAGACAGTCACATGCCACAGCTTGAAACATCTTTTTTTCCTCACTCAGAAATGGTCTGATAGTCTGGAAGTCAATCCAGTAGTGATGTCCAAGAATGCAAATTCTCATAACATTCCCCTGTAAAATTGCCAGTGTTTGCTTCAATCTAGTACTAGTTGTTTATCATTCAAAATTATTGTTTTTGTTTTGCATCATCTCTATTGCAAACTGAAGAAACTCTGGTGCATAACAAACTGAACTGTTAGCAGTTCATCAGCTCATGGATTAGGGTGTTCACACTACCCCAGTATATTTGATTCCTAAGTTTTGAGACCTCAGGTACCTCGTGCATTGAATATTTTCCATATTATTTCAAAAATAGCATATTTTCACATCCTCAATTATTGACGTTTTATAAATTACATACACACACACATATATACTTGTGTAAATATAAAAATGTATATATAGAGAGAGCTCTTAATAACTCAGCCATGTTTGTTGAAGGTCATAGGACAATGAACGTAAAGTGTCTAAAAAATTCAGTCTCCAAATAATAATTAATTAATCTCTATCAAGGAGAAGTTTATTTCATTCTGGTCACCTTAGGTTACATATCACAATATTTAGCTGGAGAGAAAGAAAAGCACAATTTGAGCGTGCCGATCCCTTCCCTATACTGAGACCCACTGCTCCTTTCTCAGTGGTGGCCAGCCCGCCGGCATACACCAATAGTCCAAAGTCATCACTCTACTCGGCAGGTGCGGTTAACCATTGCTGTTCCATTGATTTCCCCTTTGTGATGTACTCTATTTCTACTGCTCACCTCCAGACGCTGCAATGGGCTCCCCTGCCTTGCTGAAAGCACTCTGATGAATTGTGTGCATTTGGGGGTGGGGAGTGTCTGCTGGAAGGCCCAGAGAAGGCTTCCCAAGACAGTTAAATTTTAGCTTAGCTCCTATAATTCTCCTAGGGAATCAGAGTAATCATAAAGTATAGGCAAAATAAACTTTAAGACAATTTATTTTGCTAGGAACAAAGAAGAGTGTTTTATATTGATTAAACGGTCAATTCCTTGGGAAATTGTGACAATTATAAACAAATGTTATTTTCTAGTAACAGAACCCCCATATATACAAAACTAAAACTGATAGAAATAAAGGGAAAATCCCTTCCTTACTTTATATCAACTAAGGCCCCTGAGATTTAGTGGAAGTCTACTTACTGTCTGTCTGTTCTAAACTTGACTTTACATATTACCCAAAATACCGGGTGAAGCCTACCATACATCCTGGATATTACGAAATCAGACAGTCCTAAACCTTTGTAAAATCGCTTCTCAGCCTTTTGGCTAGGATCAAGTATCTAAACCTTTGTAAAATCTCTACCTTTCCTTCAGACTTTCCTTCTCCTCCCTGGTCTTTTCTAAATGTGACCATACAAATTTAATGCACATATCCCATGATGTGTTCTAGAAATATACTTAGGTTACATAAAGAGATGAAAATGACAAGTCTGAAAGACAGGTAGAAATTCAATCATAACTAGAATATTCAATCATCCATTTGTTCATTCATTCACAAAGTGCTCGATGGAGAATACCTGTCCCACCGCAGGCTTCTTGCTGGATGACCGTGAACAGGAAACAAGACCAATTCCTACCATCCCTGAGTGCGGTAAGTTACATTCTGATGGAAGACAGAAATGGATATTTTTGCTGTTCTTAGAAGGAAGAAAATTGAGAAATGGAAGACTCTGATGAGAAAAATAGGATTTGGGTGTAGGCAAAAATTGAAGCAGGACAATAAGAACGTTTTCACTTGAAACTAACCCTGAATTAGATAAATTTATTTCTGACAGAGCCTGAGTGTCTACGCCTATGAAAAACCAAAATTCATTTTCAGGTTTATTTCCGGTAGGAAAGGATTCTTCAGCCTCACAGGGCTTGGGTGGTCTCTTAGAAAGAACACAGAAGCAGCTCAGACATTGGAAAGGGGTACAGCAGCATGGGAAGCCCATAGGAGCCTCGGGACATCTGGTAGCAGGGGCGGGAGTCACACGTGGCCACAGTGGAAGGGTCTGATTAGCAGCTCGTGGCTTTCGCCGGGTCCTGCACGCCCCCCTCTGCCTTCCTCCCTGCCCATGTCTTTTGTCTCCCCAGCCCTGAGGAGCAACATCAATCACCTTTATCTTCTGACATCTCTTCTACTATGCTGACTTATGTTATGTGGAGCCTGAAACTGTCTAAGAGACTCTTTCCTTTGTAAAAATGGTAAGATTCTGCTCATAGAACGAATTTGAGATAGAAATGATTTGATAGAAGGAGAGTATTTGCAGAGCCTGCAACTTTATCAGGAGATAAATGTAATTTCCAAGGGATTAAAGAAGAGGATGACAAAGGATAAGTGACAAGAGTGTCGTCAGTGGGTTGGCCAAGAGGGGAAACCCATGCCGCACTTCTCTAGCAGGGGACAGAGACACAGAAACGACCCCAGTGAGTTGTATGTGTCTGAGACATGGCAGGTTGATGCCACAGAGACACAGCAACACCAGAGAGCCGAACCCGTCCGACAAGTGGCTGGACATACGGTGTTTAGGGAGTTTCAGAGGGATTCTTCAGACCTGCAGGATCCAGAAGGGAAAATGATACCTGTGCTTCAAGGCGCGGTGCACAATGAACCGTGCAGGCTGCTAAGCCTGATGTTCTCCCACCAGGGAGGAGTGAGAGGTGTCCCAGCAGAAACTTTCATGGACACACCATGAGGGCGGCCAGATTCCAGCACATCCTCACACCACTCCATGTTCACCAATTCCATAATATCGAGTGAAATCTTGGCAAACTGACACTTCTGTTCAGCTGAATAAAGAAAAGTGACGTTATATGTCATGTGTACCTACACTTGCGGGCTGAGATACCCATCTTCCAAAATTTAGTAATAAGTGTAATGATTTGAAAAAAAAAATTATAAGGGAAAGCAATTGCATACCCAAAGGAGCAGATACGGCATCAAAAGCTTTGCAAGCCATTGGACAGGATACGCACTAGACCTGGAAAGCCCCATTAACCATAGTTTAGCCATATCGAAGGGGTTTGGGGTCACCAGAAGAGAGTGTCTTGAAGAGAATAATGAAGAGGCTTGAAACATAGTCTGTGTCGGGGGACTGAGCAACTCTGAGAGAAGCCCTCCTGAAGAAACCTCAGGTATGGCAATAATTGCCAAGTGGTGGAAGCAGCCCAAAGGCCCATCCACTCACAAATGGATTGCCAAATTGTTGTATGTGTACCATGGAATACTATTCAGCCATAAAAAGATGGAGACTTTATCGTTTTTATGTTTCCCTGAATGGAGTTAGAACATACTCTTCTTGGTAAAGTATCTCATGAATGGAAAAAAAAGTATCCAATATACTCAATACTATTATGAAATCAATATATAATCACTTTCAATTTGTATGAATGATACAACGCAAGTATAGTCCAACAGGTACAAGGAGAGAGGGGAGCGTGAGTGGAGGGACGGGGAGGGCATTTGGGGGATCTTGCCTAATGTGCACAGTGCAAGCGTACATTTCAAAGCAACTAAGAGCAAATTGTAAATGTCTCACCACAAAAATAAGTAAGTGAGGTGAGGGCCATATTAATCAGTCTGTAATCAATATGCGTAATCAGTGTGTACTCAATCACATTGTACCCAAGAATGTATACAGTTATAATTTAATAAAAATTTAATTAAAAAGAAATAAACCTCAGTTCTGTATTTACCATAAAATGGAAAGAAGTAGACAAAAGCTGCTTGTCTGACCTTAGCACTAATTAGGGAGGAGAGGGAGGAGGTCAGATAGAATGTCTCCAGTTTGTATTTGCAAAGTTGCAGACCTTGAGCACAACCTCTGCCTCCAATATCAAGAGCCCTTTGGAATCTGGAGAATCTTTACCAGCACTGTTATTGCCACACCTCACAGACACATTTTCTCTTGCAGGCCAGTGTCCTGATCTCCTGCATGCACACAACACGCGTGCCATTCTCGTGATCCTCTAGGTCTCTTGAGCAGGAAGGGAGTTTTATGCTAAAGATCAGGGCTCAATTCCCCTATAATATTGACTAAAGGAAGTCAGAATCTCTTAGTAAACAGCTATTAGAAAATTCACAATCACATACGCACACACGCACACATCCTCTTTTAGAATGTGGATTTAGTTTTCTCCAAAGATCGTTTTGTTGATTTGGACGGTAAAGTCTCTGTGAAGAATTCCTGCAGACTTTGTTAAAGTTGTCTGAAACTTATACTTTTAGGTCTTAACTAACTCTAACATTGATTCTGGAGTCCAGAGTGGGAAAAACCCAATAAGCAACTTCCTTAGAGACGCTGTCCTAATGAGGTCTATTTTTTCCTAGGTCTATTGCCTGATGCACTTGCACCTGATACTCCGGGTGTTTTCCTATGGGTACATCACGTTTTTTCACTTCTGCTTTTCAGAATTCACATCAAGTGGATTCAGATATCACTAAATAGATTTCATCACTATGCCCTTTACTTTTTCTGACCCTTTCTTCAGCAGTCAAGTGTACTTTTCAGAAATGAAACAGATGATGAAACAGAGGGGACAATGTTCAGAATAAAAGTCCATGTAATGAACAACCATCAGCTCTATCTTCAAATCGTTTACAGGTAGAGGTGTTGAAACAAAACCCCAGCAGGGCTAAGTGAAAGTTTCCAAGGCTAACTCATTAGTGGATTCTAGAATATTATATGAATACAACTAAAACAGTTAATAACTGTTAATAATAACATACTCACTATTTCTCTTATTCTGTTTTCCCATTCCTCCTCCTTTCCCAGTGAAGGTCCCTTTTCCTGGGAAGGACTCTTTTATCCCCTGAGGGCCATTTCTTGTGGCAGTCTGTGCCCTGCCTCCTATTCGTCATTGTTTTGGTTTCACTGTGTTATTTCTGGTGACACCACAGCACTTCAAAGTGGCCCTCAGTCTGTATCATTTATCAACTTTTTCTACCCATTCAGTGTCACTTTGATGTCCCACTGAGCAGCTGGCAGCATCACAGCAGGCCTAAAACAAGACAGAACTGGCAGAGCCTCGCGGTGAATAGTTAAACTGGAGCATCGCCCAATGTGAGTGACTCCGAAGCAGCTCAATGACAGTGCTGTGATGTGCCTGTTCACTGAGGTTAGGAAAAGCAGAAATGGAAAATACATAAGCACACGCACCCAGACCCCACATGTCTACTGAACATTTCGCAGTAAATCATAGGATTTTTGGACTTTAAAGGTATTCAGAGATCAACAACCCACTATGAAGAAATTGGGCAGCAGAGAAGCAGCTTAGCCAACGTCAACCAACCGGGTAGACCTAGGAATGGGCACAGCTCTGTCCTCTCAACTCTCAGACACGTTCCCACGTGACCCTGCAGCATTATTGCCAAGAGGAGTGTGTGATTTTCATCAGTCCCAAAGGTACAGACATCCCTGTTTTAAAATTGTCATTTTTCTCTCTTAATAAACATATTTGATATCAAGAACTGTTTTAATTTAGACCTGCTACATTTCTACAGATATAGTTCCAAAGTATTTCCAGATTGGTAAAACCTGGGTTGGAGTTCAGTCTCCAACTCCCCTCTAAAATAGTTTTTAACCTTTTTACTTTATTTTCAGGAAGATACATGATTTATCTCCTAATGCATCTAATATGTTTTTAAATTGTTGTTATAAGGTTTTCTATTTCTAAGAGCTCAGTCATGAATTTTGAAGATTTCTTTCTTACACATATTGCTCTTCTTTTATTGGTGAAATATCCTCAGTTATACCCTGAGGATAATAATAGTTTTTGTTTTTATTTAATTTCTCTCTTAAAAAAATTCCTATTTTTCTTCCAAGTTTCACTGTGGTTTATTTTCTTGTTTGACTCTTCATTCCTGTCTTCATTACCCATGTTAGATACATGCAATTCCTCAGTGCTATGCTCTAAAGTAAGAACTAAGAAACAAAAATTTGTTGAGAAATTTTGGAACGCAAGGGAAGCACATCAAATGTGGACTTCATTTTTGGCTAATCTGACTGATAGTTAATATAGGTGTTTTCTCTTGCAAGCTTAGATTTTGAGAAAAGAAAAGGCTGATACCATACTTTGAGTAAGAGACCAGTCTGCCCACATCTTAGACGTGACTGAGAGAGGCAGGCTGGGAATCTCAGAATTCGGTGTGTAAACATTAGCTCGGTTATCGTTTGGGGTGTAAGCCACCCTACACTTGGCCTAGTGTCTTCCAGCCCAGATACTCTCTGTCAATCTCTGTAGTCTTCTGCCACCACTGTGGAGAAAATCTGGAGGTCTGAAGGCTCCTGACATAGCTTTTACCCAAGCTCTGATGTCTGAGGGCAGGGGCAGATGGATGCTTCAGCTCGAATTCTTAGCAAAGTATCTCAAGAATGGAAGAAAAAGTATCCAATGTACACAGCCCTACTATGAAGCTAATTTATAGCTGTCGTATGAAGGGTATAACCCAACTATAACACAAGAATATAGGGAAAGGGGCAAGGGTAGGGAGGGGAGAGGGGAGGTTGGGGCGGAGGGACGGTAA
>CAUYON010203870.1:0-24966 GCA_963573935.1 Arctocebus calabarensis | reverse complement strand
TACATTGGTGCAATCACAGGGCACGATTCATATACATTCAGAAATATTTTGATCGTACTGTTACAGATATCCTTCATGGCATTTCCTTGATCACTATATAAAGACATTAATATTCTACCTTTAATAAGTTTCGCCAGTACCCTGCTAAGATATAATTTTTGTCTAGGTAAAGAAACAGGTTCATAAAGCTTTCTGCTCAACCATCTTCCCAGAATCCTCCCAAACTACAGAATTTTAATACTAAATCCTGTATTGTATTTGAACTCTCATGATGAATTAACTCATTTCCTTTTTTACTTTTGTAGAAATAAATTAATATTTCCTGTTTGCAACTTTGCTTTTCATCATTACAATCCATTAAATATTAAGAAGCTGAAGGTTTCCTTTTGTTTCTTCAATAAGTTTTTAAAATATTTTCTAATTTATTTTAACAAAATGCAATGAAAATTTAGAGGTATTGTTCGCAAAACAAGTTGAGTACTTCTGTAGAACCATTTACATTGGTTTTTAAAGTAATTTTGGAGATGGTAAAGCATTGTTTTAATCCAGCTGATGATAAGCACAAAATGGAAAGTGCACACTTATTCTGAAATGTTTTAATGTAGCATTATCTTAATTATACACACACAAAAATTATAGTTAAGATTTTTTAATTTGCATGCCTTTAGAATTTATAAATTTTGACAAATATAACTTATTTTAATACAACTGTTAATTTGTGTACCATAAGAAACTTCAAGTATATTTCTGATCAATGGTTTTTTTTACTTTAATTAATCACTATTTTTACAACAACACCACACTATATCAAAGTAGTATATCACATTTTTATCATTGAAAAAACAAAATTATCTTAGCTTCCATATTAGTCAGAGTTCTCCATAGAAACAGGACCAGTAGGATATATAGATATAGATGAGAAGGAATTTATTATGGTAATTGGCTCATGTAATTTTAGAGGCTGAGAAGTCCTACAATATGCTATCTGCAAGTTGGGGAACTAGCAAAGCTGGTGTCATAGATTAGTCTATGTCAGAAGGCCTGAGAACCATCAGAGCTGATGATGTGAACCTCAGTCTGTGAAATAATAGAAAATCCAGTGGGCCACTAGTGTATGTCAGGGTACAAAGCCTAAGGAATCTGAAATTCCATTGTTCCTAGAGGAAAAAGTATGGGTGTCCCATCTCTAGAAGAGAGAGAAAAATTTACTTTCCTCTGCCTTTTGTTCCAAGACTTTATTGACTGACTAGTATCCACACTGAGTGAGGATCTTTTTATTAATGTTGCTCACTCAAATGCTAAAGAAGAAAATTAGTAATATTTTATCCCAAAGTGTATTTCTTTGATGTATTTTTATATGGGCACCAGAGAAGTAAAGTGACAAAGCTTTCTTTTGCATCTGTAGAGAATCCCTATTAATGTAGCCAAGTTTTTACTTACTGACCTGGGAAAGAGCAATTAAGAGTATGACATCATTAAAGGTATGAAAAGAACTATTTGCCATCTGCTACCTTTAAAGCTTTATGTTCCCAATAAAACCACATTTGCAGCTAAGCTTCCTTTTTCTTCCCCTCTCATAGAGTGTCTTACTACCAAATCTTCTTTAGATACAATCCGAGTGTCCATCATTTGAAAATCTTTGTACCTTCTTGAGGAGTTTCATCTTCTTCTGAAGGCTCTTGTATATATATGCTAAAATAAGTTTGTATATCTTTTCCTCCTATAAATCAATCTGCTTCATGTCAGCAATTCTGAGTGAACTTTTATGGGAACAAATGTCTTGATCCATACACCAATCATTTCCAGAAACAAACTCAAAGGCGTGTTAAAAAATGATGCTTTGTCAGCTTTCTAGGTATCCCATGACTCAACAAAGTTAGCATCACATTACCAGATTACAAAATATATCATCTAACTATAGTAACCAAAACACCATGATATTAGTAAAAAGAGAGACACATATGCAATAGAACAAAACAGAGAACCCAGAAATATAATAATATAGCTAAAATTAACTGATACTTTTTGTCAAAACACAAAAGCATACACTGCGGAAAAGACCTCCTATTTTACAAATGGTGCTAGAAAAACTGGAGAGTCACATGTAAAGGAATGAAACTGGATCCCTATCTGTCACCATAGAAAGAAATTAAATCAAAGATTTAAATTAAAGTCTTAAATGTAAAAATGTAAAAATTTTAAAGGAAATGTAGAATGAACTCTTCTGGACATTGGCCTAGACAAAGAAAATATGAGTAAAAACCGAAAGCAAATATAGCAGCAACATAAATAAATAAGTGGGATGTAATTAAACTAAAAAGTTTCTGCACAGCAAAGGAAATTATCAATAGAGTAAATAAAAAACTTATAGAATAGGAGAAAATACTTGCAAAGTATATGTACTAGTCCATTTTCATTATTATAAAGAAAATTACTGAGACTTGCTTATTTAGCTCACAGTTCTGCAGGGTATATAAGTACAACACCAGCACCTGTTTCTGGTGATGGTTTCAGGGGCTTCTAATCAAGATGGAATATCAAGGGGAGCAGGCTGTCACATAGGGAGAGAGAAGAAGGAGCTGGACGCCTCTTTTAAACAACCAGATCCTACATTCACTACTAAAGTAAGGACTCACTCATTATTGCAGGGAGGACACAAAGCTATTCATGATGGATCTGCCCCTACAAGCCACACACCTCCCACCAAGCACCCATTCAACACTGGGGATCAAATTTCATCACGTTATTTGGAAGGGCCAAACATCAAAATCATATCACTATATATCTGTAAAAGGACTAAAATCCATAATCTACAAAGAACAAGAACACCAACGATTCAACAAAACAAAAACCCCATCAAAAAGTGAGCAGAAGGGCTTGGTGCCTGTAGCTCAGTGGCAAGGGTGACAGCAACATACACCAGAGCTGGTGGGTTCAAACCCAGCCCAGGCCTTGCAAAGAACAATGACACCTACAACAAAAAATAGCCAGGTGTTGTGATGAGTGCCTGTTGTCCCAGCTACTTAGGAGACAGAGGCAAGAGAATCATTTAAGCCCAAGAGTTTGAGGTTGCTGTGAGCTGTGATGCTACAGTACTGTACTGAGAGTGACATAGTGACACTCTGTCTCAAGAAAAAAAAGTAAGCAGAAGACATGAACAGATTTTTTTTTCAGATAATAGAGAAGATAGACAAATGGCCAACATATATATGAAAAAATGCAAATTAAAATGACAGTGATATACCCCCTTATTTTTAAAAAAATTGCCATTATTAAAAAGTCAAAAATATTTAATAATGAATGTTTGCATGGATGCAGTGAAAAGGAAGCACTTATACTCTGTTGATGAGGATGTAAACTCAAACAACTGCTACAGAAAACATTCACGTTTAGTTCTCTGAGAAGTATGGGTCCATCATTTGATTCAGCAAATCTACTACTACTTCTTTTGCTCAAAAAGGCATTATATCTAAAAGACACCTGCACTTGTATGTTCATCATAGCACAATGCACAATTGCAAAGATATAGAACCAACAAAATACTCATCAACTAATGAGTGCATAAAAAAATGTGGTGTATAGACACCACAGAGTACTACTAAGCCATAGAAAGAAATGAAATAAGGTAATTTGGAAAAACTTGGCTAGAACTGAAGACCATTATCCTGAATGTCTTAGAAAAGGAAAACAAATACCACATGTTCTCAGTTATAAGATGGAGATAAACAAGAATGGTCAAAGTGGTGTAATGAACAATGAAAACTAAGAAGGGGAGAGGAGAGGGGTGAGGGATAAAAATCTACCTATTGGATATAATATTCCCTACTCCACTAATGGATACACTGAAAGTCCTAAATTTAGCATGATATAATTCCCCATGAAACAAAAAAAAACACTTGTACCCCATAATTTGTTTGAAATTAAAAAAAATCAAAAACACCCTCAAAACTTCTTTTCCTCACATTTCTGGAGTCTGGGAAGGCCTATATTACTGCACCAGTGTCCGGTAAGGAATCTTATTGCAGAGTCCTCACATGATGGAAGGAATAAAGGAAAAAAATGGGTTAGCTAATTTCCATGATCTCATTGATAAGGGCAATGATTCATTCAGGAGGGTGAAATACTCATAACCTAATCATCTCCTAAAGACTCTACTTCTTAATACTATTCCTTTGGAGATTTAACTTTAACATGAATGTTGGAGGGACACAAACAAGATATGGTATTCATTAAACATTTGAGAAATTGCTCAACTTCACTGGTCTAGGAATTGCAAACATAACATGAGCATAAATGAAATAGACAAAAGTGATACACCATTCCATATGCATTAGATAAGCAAAAGTAAAATTTGACAGTAGCAAATGTTGACATGGCTGAAGTACATAGAGTACAAAGGGATGTTAACATTTTAGAGAGCAATTGGCAATGCTTAATGACACTGGCTATGCCCAGACTCTATAAATATCAATTGTACTTCTGGGTTTATATACTGTAGAAATTCTCTAAATTATACAGATAATATTATAAATGGATCTATATAAATAGGTTTGTTTACTTATATATGGTGCCAATAAAGTTCACATGCAAATTTACTATGTTAAACTATTTTAAATTGCACACAAACTTTATGTCCACCCTGTATATAGCTGTCAGAATATTTGTCTATGTATTAATCTATGCACCTTTCATCAACCCATTGATATGTACACCCATCTGGAATATTTTTAAATGAACTAGAATAATACACATTGAATTTATGAACACAGTTGCCTAAAAATGGAAGTAGAGACTTTGGGGATGGCTGGAGATAAAGCACATTTCACTTCATTCATAATGTATATATATTTATGACTTAAAAATAAGACAAAGAAAATAGTATATTAACTATTATCTGTGTGGTACATACAGCTACACATTATACTTTTCTTTCTATTTTTAATTCTAATTTTATTTCTAATTTGTCAAAAAAATAGTGCTTCAAATGAAAAAACGTAACATATGTAATGGTGGATTTTTAGCCCTTGAGATCTGAATATATTTTTATTGACTACAGTAGGCAAATATGGTCATCTGTGTGCAACATCTGTAATGTGCTAGATAATATTTCAAATGGGAAAGGAACTGGCATTTTTCCAGAGGACCCAGATCTACACAAATCTCGCCCTGTTAATTACTTCTGTGGTGAGAGATGAAGTAATTATAGAAGATCAAAGGTAGAAAAGAGCCCAAGAGACCATCCAAAAAGAGCCTGTCATTTGAGTGATGAAGAAACTGCAGTCCATGAAAAAGAAGCACCTGGGCAAAAATTACATATTATCATCATTGGCAGTCAGTTCTCTTGACTTCTAGCTGTGCACACTGCACAGAATTACAGGTGCTCCTTCTGTGAACCCTAATTACTTTTTCCTGTTCCAATAACTTTTGCTTCTGGGCGAAAGCAATGAAGTCTGAAGCAATACCAATTAGTCATTCCTGTAATCTGCCCTGAGCCAAATAGCAGGGGTGCAGCACATTCAGCAGTGATTTACCCCAGGGTCTAGATTGCTATCTATACCAGATTTCAGGTGAGTTCTTGGGAGCCTCCTTGTTCCTATGTCTGTGTTCCAGGTTTGCTTCTTGTGCCTTTGACATCACTCTCAGTAATTTCAGAAAAACACATAGAAAGCAAAGTTCCTTCCTTAGAGACGCAATTTGTCAGAGTTTAGAGGCTAGAAAGGGGTTTAGTAATAAAGGCTAGAATTAATTAAAAGAGAAGGTCAAGAGAGTTTAACCACCTATTGCTCTGAAAGGACAACATGGCAGCAAATGAGTGACTGTTATTGATTAAGCATTTTGATTGCCTGCTTGGACAGTCAATCAATACTACAGAGTTAGAGTCTTCAAAATATTAAACAAAATGAAGACAAGAAATTTTACTTGGAGTCTGAATTCTTTTTTAAAATATATTTCGGCATATATTTCTATATCTGTCAATAAAATATATGGAACAAATATATACAGAAAGCCTGATGATGTTGGTTACCTCTGGGGGGGGGGGTGACTAGGGAACTGAGCTGGAAAAGAAAATGTTCACTGTATATGCTTGTAGATGTTCTGAATTCTTAAAAGTTTCAATGGAGGCAATCTCTTTGCATCCAGGTGAATTGCAGGAGAGTAATTTAAAGCGGAATGATGGATTATCAAGTTGCTTGAAAAGCAATAGTTGCTGCCTGTGGCTCTTGTAATTCACTCTGGAAACATGTGTCTCGAGGCTTGTGGTAAGAGTAGATCAGATGTAATGAGTATTTTTTCAGCATCAAAATGTAAGGGATATTTTTCTTTCAATTAAGGACAAAAAAAGCAGCTCCTTATTGGAGAATCTATATCAAACATTAAAGTAGGGGAGTGACAATTTGTTGTTCTCCTTTAGTAACTGAAAATAGACAAATAGTTCTAAAAGGAATGTTGCCAAGAGGTCTAAAAAGAAAGGTTGTGGGAGAACTAAGGGATTCTGCCATTTCTACCCCTTAGAGTCAAGAGCTGGTGTTTATATGGTACTCAGCAGGGGCTAGGCTATTCTGACTCATTTAAATCTCACAATAAGCCTGTGAGGCGGGTATTAATATTATTGTCATTTTATAGATAAGAACACAATCAGAGAGAGATTATTTTGTCTAATGTCACTCAGCTGTTAATAGCAGAATAACTACTTGGATTGAGGAAGTCTGTACTGCCAACTGTGAGGCTAGAATTTTTCAAACTTAAACATACATAAATCACCTGGAGGGTTTGTTATGCCACAGACTGCTTGAGCCCACCCCCAGAGTTTCTAAATTAGTAGGTCTTGTGTAGTAGGATTCAAGAATTTGAAATCTAATAATCTGAATTAATGTGGATGCTGCTGGCCCAGGATTCCACTGAAGAAGCTATAACACTTAAAAGCACTTCCCTTCCTAAGACTTGGCAACACTCATGCTTCAAATAGTACAACACATGTATGACTCTCAGACTGTCATTTCTTTTCAAGAATAGAGGTGTAGTCACCCAAGCACAATACCATGAACACACAAAACTTTTTTTATCAGTAGGATAGGTCAAAAAAGGAATACAAGCACATGAAGTAAACTTCTAAATCTTATGCAAAAAATAATGAAGTCTCACAATCTTTCTGTTTAACTCTGGTTTAGACAGACAATGGACAGTGAAAAGTGAATCCCTTAAGATCCAATTCCTTCAATTTCTCTAAGGAATTTTACTGCTTGGGAGTTAATAGTAATTAGGGTCAAAGTCAGAAAGAAAATCAGCCACCTCTATACTCTCTGGGTAGAATTCAGGCTTTCTTAAGTTCTGTAGGTAAATAACAAATTGGTAATGAAATAAATGGAATTCAGCAAGCAAAAGGGCCCATAAACTGCAGACTTGTCATGATAAGTACCTATCATCGCAAACCCAAAATATGAGTTTTACAGGTGACACCTGAAGCTTAAACTTGTTGAGAAAGTGAGAAATGGCATAGCCAAGATGACTGGTTAGGCCTTGGGTTCTAGATTCTATACATGTAGTATCTTTATTGGAAGCATCACATTATTTGAATTCAAAATATACTGCAAAGCTGTAGTAGTCAAATAGCATGGTGTTTAGTATGAAAACAGACACATAGGCCAGTGAAACAAAATAAATCCAGAGCCCAGAAAGAGATCTATTGTTTATAGCCATCTGATTTTTCATAAAGGGATCAAGAATATCTACTGGGAAAAGGACATCCTCTTTAACAAATGGTGCTGAGAAAATGGAAAATCCACAAGCAAAGAATATATCTAGACTCTTATCTCTTACATATACAAATATCAACTCAAGATGGACTAATGACTTAAAGATCAGACCCCAAACTATAAAACTGATAGAAGTAAACATACAGGAAACTTTTCGGGACATTGGTCTAGGCAAAGACTTCATGGGTTACACTTCAAAGCATAGGCAACAAAAATAAGAATAAACAAATGGGTCTGTGTTAAACTAAAAGGATTATGCATGGCAAAGGAAACAACCAAGAGCAAAAAGACCTATAGAATACAAGAACATATTTGCAAACTATTCTTCTAACAAGGACTAATATACAGAATATATATTCTGTGTATTCCAGAATATACAAGGAACTCAAACAACTCAGTAGCAAAAAAACAAATAATCTGATTGGAAAAAAATAAGCATAGGATCTGAGCAGACAATGGTCAAAATGAGGCACATTAGTGGCCAAGAAGAATATGACATAATGTTCAATGTCATTAATCATGAAGAAAATGGAGCACTATTCAGCCATAACAAAGAATGAAATTCTGTCATTTGCAGTAACATGATGAACCTGGAGAATAATCATGTTAAGTGAAATAAGGAAGGCACAAAAAAGATCATTATTGCATCCTCTTATTCATATATGGGAGCTAGAACAACAACAACTACAGCAAGAACAACAGAACTAAGTTCATGGAAGTAGCGAGGTGAGTCACGGTTATTAGAAGCTGGGATAGGTAGCAAGGAGAGAAGGACATAGAGAAGTTGGATAACAAATGGAACATTACAGGTGGGAGGAATACATTCTAGCATCTTGTAGCAGCGTAGGGTGAATATAGTTAATAATAATAGATTGTCTATATTCAAAAAGCTAGAAGAGAGAATTTGGAATATCCCCAACACAAAAAATAAGTTAAATGTTTGAGGTGATGGATATGCTAATTGCCCTCATTTGATCATGTTTTATATATATATATATATATATATATATATATGTAATCAATAGCCCAATAATATATATAATCATTATGTGTCAGCCAAAAATAAAATAAAACAATTAAAAAATAATAAAACTTGACTCGGTGTCTGTGGCTCAACGGGCTAAGGCACCAGCCACGTACACCTGAGTTGGCGGGTTTGAATCCAGCCCGGGTCCGCCAAACAACAATGACGGCTGCAACCAAAAAATGGCCGGGTGTTGTGGCGGGCGCCTGTAGTCCCAGCTACTTGGGAAGCGGAGGCAGGAGACTCGCTTGAGCCCAGGAATTGGAGGTTGCCATGAGCTGTGATGCAACAGCACTCTGTCCAGGGTGACAGCTTGAGGCTCTGTCTCAATAAATAAATAAATAAATAAATAAAACTTTAAGAACATCAGCAGCAACAAAACAAAAACCAAACTATACAGCTCCCACAGTGCAAATTGTGTTGCAAACACTGTATTAATCTCAGAGTATTGCTTAGAATTTTAAGGATGGCCCTCATATTTAGATGATGTTAAAGAAAAATTATATATAGTAATCTGTGACTTCTCCCTCACACCTTCAAGAATTCTTTCCAGAAATGCCCCATCTCTGAGTTCCTCTCTCACTCTGTCCTGCAGACATTTGTTGTAAGACTTCCACACACCCACACTGCTGCAGGTTCAGAGATAGGTACAGTCCTGAACAACGGCAGAATCGTGGGGCCACACCTCCCCGTGTTTCAGTTCTCCACCTGCCACTTTGATCAGCCTTGTGCATATTACTTTCTCTCTCTAAGCATCCTTTCCCTGAACTGATGTTGTGAGTTGAAAGGTGATGATGTGCATAAAAGTTGTTCATAAATTAAAAAGAAAATGTGGATTCTATTGTAGAGGGGCAACAACATCTGTCACTATCATTAGTGGGAAGAAAGAAATCTCTTTAACACTAAGTATTGTATAAGGATGTAAATAGAGTATTAACACAGGAGGAAATGAACAACTTCTTTAGGCTAACTCCCCAGAGGTGGCAATTACCAAGAACAATTAAGCAAAGCTTTCACCCCACCGGCCAGAGAGCTTAGACTCACAGCTGCTCACTATCTCTAATGTGGATTCCGCTGACAGGCTTTGCAGAGAGGATTACCCGGCAGATTCCCCACTAGAGACAGGGATATCAAAAGCTGCAGCTTCTACAGATAACACTATTAAAACCTTGAGCCACAACTCTCTCTGGCACGCTCTGAGCTCAAGCATTTGGTTTTGTTTGCTTCTTGTGAATTTAAGACTTTTCCTGTTTTAGATCTCAGAAGTATCACTGGTGAACTTGGATCCTTAAACACCCTAATTATAGGTTAACCAGCTAGTAGAGCTCAGTTCCTAAATACAGCTGCCACAAGCTGAATATCACTATGTGCTAGGCATGACACACTAACATTGACTTCCAAAATTGTTCTCTTAAGGTTATAGTGCAAAGTTGACTTATCTTTTTTGTGGCTCCCTGTATGAGAGACATGGTCAAAAGAGCCCATTGCTAAAAATAAAATAAGTCCACATATTTGCTTTCCCCATCCCCTGTAGCTACATTGTAGGCGAATGAACTAGACTTGGCCAGTTGAATATTTCCCTATTGTCACCTGAAGTGGAGTCAGTAACATGATCAATAATAGCAGTAAAGACGCATTGGCATCCCTAGTGGCTGCAGCCTCTAGGGCAGTGCTAGCTTTTGTTATTAGCCATGGTGTTTCCAAGATGGTGCAACCATAGTTGTAGTACTACTCCCTGGCAGCTGAGGAACTTTGCTTAAAGCCTGATCATTCCTGGGTGGTGCCTGTGGCTCAAAGGTATAGGGCGCTGGCCCCATATGCTGAAGATGGCTGGTTCAAACCCAGAACCAGCCAAAAAAACGCAAAAAAAAAAAAAAAGCCTGATCATTCCTTATCTTATGTACTACCTATTGTACTTTAAACAGATTACCTTTTTGCCTATGTTAAACAGATTTGTTATGTTATTGGCAACCAAGATTGATATAAATATTGTAAGATTGATATTAGTAACCCAGTTTACAAGTGAAAAAGAAAAAAATAATAATTATGTTCAGAGAAATTAAGAAATGCTCCCATGGATGTAAGCCTGACAAATGAAATATGTAAGTATTCTCTTCTTCCTTCTAATCAGACTGCAAATTATCACTAAAAATATCTCATAGGTTTGTGAAATTCTACAGTAGAAAGAACCTGAATGGTAATCTTATCCAAATAGCTCATTTTAAGATAAACACATTCTGAACTAAATAGGGTGAGTATAGCAAATCTATGGCAAAGCCAAATCTAAAAACTACCTTTTCCCTAACTATGTGCTCTTTCAAATGCAAAACTGTTTTCTTGAATCTGAGAGTCAGGAAACAGATCTTGATAGAGTGGAAGGTTGACAGGATACGCTTTTTTTTTCTGACTATATAAAACTCAGTTCTGTTAGAGGCATAATGGGAGATCAACAGATAAGGGGTAAAACAGAGGCAATTTGGAAAGTTTGGGCTTTTGCAGGTAGAGAGTGGTGAACTGGGAAGAAATATGAAATGATCTGTTAATGCTATTCCACTGTACATGTACATTCATGGAGTTCTTATTTTATTTTATTTTATTTTATTTTATTTTATTTTATTTTGAGATAGAGTCTCACTATTGCAACCTTGGTAGAGTACTGTGGCATCATAACTCACAGCAACCTCAAACTCTTGGGTTTAAGCTATTGTCTTGCCTCAGCCTCCCAAGTAGCTGGGATTATAGGTGCCCGCCATGACACCTGGCTATTTTTGTTGTTGTTGTTGTTGTTGTCATTGTTATATGGCAGGCCTAGGCTGGGTTCAAACCCTCCAGCCCCAATGTAGGGAAATAGTAATGTGCTTAAATGCTTAAATGCCTCTGTTTCTCTTTTTTTATTTTCTAATATTGGATTGAAGGCCCTCTCTCTGTTCTACCACAATACCATACACTTAATAAAACCTATTACAAAGCATTGCTCTTCCAATTCCTTTTCAGTAGGATCAACTGTGTGCTCTTTAAGGGTCTCCCTACCTCTAGTCCCCTCATTCCAGATCCCAATGACAATCTCCAAACTAATATGTTACAGACACAGGATATGCATGTGTTAATTTTTTGTTAAATGAGTGAATAAATTAAAAAATGAAATGAATGGGGATAGATGAGACTGAGGAAACACGTGCAGCAAGTATATTTTCACTCAGCATAAATCAGATGTGCAATAAAAGTAAATCTCCTTATGTTCTCTTGCTGATGTCTTCTAATTAGAATTCTCTTCTGATAATGTCATGCACTTAAAATTGCTAATTTAAACATAATTCCATCTCTTCTGGTTTAAAAGAGTCTCCTTTGTTTATATCCTCAAGCATTTTTTAGGTGTTTTTTTTTCTTCCTCTCCTTTTTCCTTTTCTTTGCTTTGAGTAGAAGGTTTGTATAGGCAGAAAATCCAGGGACTATCATCTAGCCACCTTCGTCTGGTCTTTGCCATGGAAAAACTTAGGCTTCTCCCTACATCACAAGTACATTCTGTGATAGTCCTATGATGCTGCATTCCATGAAGTTGCACGTTTCTTCTCATCTAGGCTGCTGGAAATCACACAGCATCACTTTTATCACATTCTTTTGATTACAAGGAAAGAAAAGAAGACCAAACATCTTTGTGTAGGCATGTGCTGAATAAAGCTTAAAATGAAGGTCTGGTTTTATGTCGTACTATAATTTAATGAGAAATATATTTAGTTCTTGTGGCATTGAGCTCCTGAAACCCTTGGAATTTTTTGAATGAAGAGAATGTCTTTTGTTATTCATGCAGTCACCCACATGATGACACCTGAGTTAATGCTTATGAGGTGACTTAAGCTGGAGTCCTAGATAGTTTTAGGATGGAGCTGGTCCCCAGAAAGTTCGAGTGATTAAAGGGTTGGAACATTCAGTCCCGCCCACAGATTTTGGAAGAATGTTGAAAGAGAGGTGGGAGATTAAGCACTATAATAACTCTTGAAAAATGAAATTTGATGAGCTTTGAGGTTAGTGAATATATTCAAGTGCAGGTGAAGGGAGAGTTGCTCACACCATTAACCCCATAGGGACAGATGCTCCTGTGCTTAGGACCCTTGCACCCCTCTTCATATGGCTATTTTTGTGTATGCTTTATCCTAACTTTTGAGCATGTAAATGAGTAAAGTATTTCCCTAAATTCTATGAGCCTGTCTAACAGATTTTTGAACCCAAGGGTGTATGTGTAAACCCCAATTTGCCTAGCCTATAGTTGCAATTGGAATGTCAACTAGGGACAGTCTTATGGGACTGAACCCATATTTTTGGGTCTGAAGATAACTTTATGTAGATAGTGTTAGAACTGAATAGCATTACAATGCACATAGTTGATAACCGAGAATTGGTCAGTCTAGGGGGGGAAATTTAAACCTGATGTCAGAAGGAGAGTATAGGAAAACATTAACCTGTGTGTTTCCTGAGACTTGACATTTGGTGAAACCAAGAGGGCCTTGAATGGCCTAATGGCCAAGTTTGCCTCCCTACTTTTCTCCCATAAAAAAGGTGCTCAAACCAAACAACTCCCTTTATTAAGGGAGTCAAGCACTTTTCTCTGAGAAGTGCGCCTCAGTTCCTTGCCAGTGTGTAGAATTATTCAAATAAGCCAATCACATCCTGCAGGATGAGACAGGGGTCACCACCCCTCTTGGTACTACAAAGCCTGCCCCTCATAGTCCCTGTTTTCACTCTGTCCCAAGTGTAACATGTACATAGCAGTGCATATCATGAGGTATGCCTCTCCCCCAGGCTATGAGTTCACATGACAAATAAATTGATATTAAATATATCTTTCCAGTATTATATGTTTTATATTTATAACCGTTAGGTCAGAATCCCTCTCTAACCCATATGAGGTGATTAAACCACCTTGGCAAAATCACGGTACATCAGAGCATGTCACACAGAGGGTGGGATATATTATTATGGTCATATTTGGGAAATATAATGCCCATTGGCATTTGGTGTTTCCTCGTTCTTCTAAGGATGTTAAGAATTCTTAAATAAACCCTGAATGAATTTGGAGACCACCAAGAAAATTATGTGAATCAGGATTTATTCCTATAACTATCTTTATCACTAAACTTCTTTGAATGGCTATTATCTAGCCCAAAGCACCATTTTTGTCCAAGTAGTATTCATCTTGAAAGATGTTAAGGGTTTTTATTCTAGACATGCTGCTCTACTCATGACACATCTGAAACTATGCAGAGACAATTCGGAAGTTAACATACACCTTGTGATGTCCCCATATAAACCAAAGATTGGTTTTTAGCAGTAAGTTTCCACCTATACACAGTCTATTTTAATTCTAGGTTTTGAAGTTTTCTCTTTTGTAATGTCTTGACTACTTTAGGAATATTTGGCAATGTTAATAAGTGTCTAGTGCTATGAAATAGGTTATGTTTTTATGGACCAGTTTGGAAGGGAATCATCAAAAACTTGGGGCACACATGGGTTCTGCTGAAAAACCCATGACATCTTACAGGCAGCTATAGAATAAAGACAGTCAAATGCTGAAGAGATAACATGGCAACATGTGTTCACTCAAATTATAGCAATTGATTAACAACACGCAACTTTCTGATCATGGTACCTATATCTGCTGTCTCTCAAGTTCTCCTTTATGTCATCCCTTCCAACCCCTGGGTCTGCTCTAATGTCTAGGTATCCAAGATCATGTCCCTTCATATTCCATTCTCTGAGCTCTTCCCAGACTGGTTGACCCACATTTAGTTTTCCATGGACATAATTCATTCTTTGTTTTCTTTTTCAAGGTGTTGTGACAGCCTATGCTCTACATCTTGTTTCTTACAGGCTTTCTCTTTTGTTTTCAATAGATTTTCTTTTCTCACAACTACTTGCCTCATCAAAAGCAAACATATTGACTTTCAAAGCTGTGTTTCTGATCCAGTTGTTGAGAGCCTATAATGGAATCAACAATTAAAGATATTCCCCATTGCATCATTGATTTGGTGATGGATTTTATCACAGTATCAAGTACATAAATGCTTGTTAAGTATTAATTATCATGAATCCTTTCATAATGAAGAATAAAACAAGTACTTAAGAACAGAGGTTCTAAATCTAGCAATAATTTAAGCAGAAAAATATTGTTTAAAAAGTATGAAGTTTTCAGACATATGTTACATGGGCTAGAGGAAATGCAGAATAGGTATAACTTCTTGTTGTTGTACCTGGCATACAAGAGAGGCTTTGTAAATGTGGAATGAATAAATAAATGTTCACTAATGGTGGAGAAATAATACTAAGATTAATGTTCAAATGGGTAGATAGAGATATGGGAATAGTATAAATATTTCAGACTAATCTGAGAAATAGAGCAGTCTCAGTTATAGAGTATCACAGCTATACATGCATATAAACATACTTATGCACATATGAAAAACGGCTCTGTAATGGACACATTAACTTTTACTCAGATAAACGTGTAAAAAATGAAGAAAGGGAGAGAAGAATTAAGTAAAGACAGAAGCAAAGTGGGAAGGGAAGTGGGGAAGGAGGAGAAAAAGAAAGAAGAAAAAGCAAAGATATAGAAAAGAAAGATTAAACAATTGCTAAGGAAGTTTTCCCTAAAAACAAAATGTCAGTTCTGAAAATCAGAACTTTCTAAATAGCAGTAACTATTTATTTAAAGGTCTCCTCTTCTCCACTAGAATACCTACAAGCTGTATGGAAGCAAACAATAACTTTCCTAGGTTAAACTTTGTTACTTCCTAATGTGACGCATAAAATATATTCTTAATAAATTGAAGGGAAGCGTGAATAAATAAATGAAAAAAATAATGATTGCTTGAAAAGAAGCATCAGATCAGATGAAAAGAAGCACAAAAAAAGAATCAATTTTTTTAAAAGAAATTGTTACTAAGCAGGCATAGTCCCACAGGTAAGGCCAGTTGCCTTTTCTGGAGGCCTTCTGAAAAGTTCTCCAGCTTGAAATATAACCACTCCACTGCCTTTCAAAAAGCCTGAAGTTTTCTATTAGAATTCATTGCTTTGGCCTCAAGGGCTTTTTAGCCTTTAAGCGTTGTCTGTTAAATTATAGATATCTCTGGGATATATATAAAATGTGAAGCTATTATCATTTTGAACCTCAGGGGGAATTAGTAGATGGCTGGTTGTTGGGACGGTATGTGACCAGGAAGAAAAAAAGAAAAAAGAAAAAGAAGGGACTTAGATTAACTAAAGTATGTGTCATGTGTTTTATGTATGCCATCCCTTTAATCCAAAAACAAACAAAAAACATACTGAATGGTAGCTATTATTATATGTGTTTTTACAGAGAGGAATACAGTTTATGAAAGTTAAATAACTAGTTTGAGATAGTTCAGCTGGTAAGGGTCAGAGCTGGAACTCAAACAAATATCTTTACCCATCTATAACAAATATCTATATCTACCCATTGGACATTAATCTTAGTATTATTTCTCCATCATTAGTGAAAATGTATTTATTCATTCTACTTTTATAGAGCCTGTCTTGTATGCCAGATACCAACACCACAAATTATATCTATTCTCCATTTCCTCTAGCTCATGTAGCATATGTGTGTTGATTAGTCTTCTTTCTTTCACTGGATAGTGTCCACCGCCGAAAGCCAGGAGAAACTTTCTGGTCCCAAAAAGTAATATTATATATTCAGGGCTAGAAATATTGTGTCATTTTCTAGCTTCTTTTTCTGAAAGGGAAATGACATTTGCATAGTTTACTATGGTTGCATTAACCAAGTACAACTAACTGAGTAGCTTAAAAGTAACAAATTATCATGTCATAGTTCTGAAGCTCAGATGTCCAAAATCAAGGTGTTCTCAAGGCCATGCTTTTCTTTGCTTCCTCCAGCTTCAAGAGCCCTAGTGATTCTTCGATTTTTGGAAGCACAACTTCAATCTCTGCCTTCTGTCTGTCTCACTGGGTTTGCTCATTGTGTTCCCTTGTCTCACTGGGTTTGCTCATTGTGTTCCCTTTCCTGTGTCTCTGTTTTCTCATGAGGACACTAATCATATGAGTTGAGGAACTACCCTAATCAAGTATGACCTCACTGTAATCAAAATACATCTGCAAAGAAGCTGTCCAAATAAAGTCACAGTCATATGAGGGTTAGGATTTCAACATTTCTGCTTAGGGAATACAATTCAACCTACAACATCATTTATTTTGCTTGATTTACCCTGCAAATAGAATACATATAGATATATTTTCACCATATCTGTTTCAGTGGAAGAAAGAGAGAAGAGAAAATAAAGTAGAAAGATGAGCCAGAGCTTTTTCTTTAAAGATGATTTTGTTGTCTTGCTGAAGCCAAGGGTCTCCTGCATTTGCATTCACTCTAGGCAAAGAGCTCCAAAGGGATTAGTGCCTCAGAAAAGCTTGGCTGTGTTTACTGTATAAAATGTTGAGCAAGGCCTTCCTGGCCTTATTGCCAAGAAAAGCAACTCAATATATTGCCATTTTGGAGATGAGAATGCTTCAAATGAGATTGCCTCTGCATTGAATCCAAGTTGCTCCTGGAGGTAATTTATCCTTTCAAATGACCAAAATCCTTGCAAGACCCTCTAGAGTGATTGGCTTTCTATTGCATACTTGCCCTTTTCTTACTTATGGTCAACAAAGACTTTAATGATCACAGCTGGAGCAAAAGCATCTTCAATTCTCCATTGAAAAGATAGTCCTAAGGAAGGTCTCAGACTCCTTGATGTTTATTTATTTATTTGGTTTCCTTTTTTAATTTATCTTTTGCTTCCATATGCGGTGGAAAGCTTTCAAACACACTGCCAACCCTGGCTTTATTATTTCAGGAGCAAATAATTTACACTCAGTATCTCTGGGTATAAACGTGAGTGAATAAGCAGTATAAGAGGTTATTTGCAGATTGTTCTTTTAATTAGTCACAGCAAACAATGAAGCAGTTTCTCAGCACCTCCAGTAGACTCAGCACACTGTCCCCAGCCCTACCACACCGTAGCTGCACAATTCTGATTCTGATTTCTAGGGCTGATTATGGAGAACATCGGGATTCTACTTCCTAACAGAAATGTGCTCTAAGTATTTCCACACAAAGTACTTTTCTTTTTCTTTTCTTTTTTTTTTCGGTTGGGGCAGGTTTGAACTCACCACCTCTGGTATATGGGGCCAGCACCTTACTCCTTGAGCCAAGGGTATTGCCCTCTTTCTTGTTTTTTTGAACTCCTGGACTCAAGCACTCCTGCCTCAGCCATGCCTGTAGCTGGGACTACAGGTGTGTACCACCACCATGGCTAATTTTGGGGAACAATTTTTATAGGTAAGCCATGGTGGGTCATAATTACAGGCTGAGGCAGGAAGATCATTTGAGGCCAAGAGTTCAAAACCAGCCTGGGCAATATAGTGAGACCTCATCTCTACAAAAATATAAAGTAGAAAAAGAAAATTAGAAACAGGATCTTACTATATTGTCTAGTCTTGTCTCAAACTCTTGGCCTCGTGAAGGGGTTTTGGTGTGAGGTTTGAAGAGGCTTGACACGAAGTCTGTGTTGGGGGACTGAGGAGCTCTGGGAGGAGCCCTCCTGAGCAAGCCTTTGGTCTATATTTTTTATCATCCAGCAAGAAAAATTAGTTAAAAGTCACTTATCAGACATTGGCACTAAAAGCAGGAACATGGAAAGTGTCAGACAGAATGTCTCCGACTTGTTTTTACAAAACCTCAGCTCTCAAGCAAGACCTCTGCTGCCAGCATCAAGAGATCTTGGGAATCTAAAGAATCTTTACCATAACTATCAGGCCTGGTATTGCCACCCCTCACCTATACATTCTGCTTTAGGGGCCAGTTTTCTGATCTCCTGCATGTGTACAACTCACATGCCATTCTTATTTAATCTCCAGGTCTCTCCAGTAGGAAGTGAGTGTTATGCTAAAGATTAGGGCTCAATTTTCCCTACAGCCTCAATGGATCCTCCCACTTCAGCTTCCCAAACTGCTGGAATTACAGGTATGAGGCACCTTGCCCAGCCTTCATTGCCTGTTTTGATAGAGCCTTTTTGTGAGAAAATGGCATCCATCTCTAGAAAAATGTCAGCAAAATGGGTGTCAGCACATCTTGGGGTCAGAAGATAAGAGCAAGTTCTTCAAAATTATTAAAATAAAATTCTTTCTCTAATACTTCATACTATGGAGGGCAAATGAGCTTCTCAAGGGATAGCAACTAAATAAATTCAGATACAAACCCACACACCATCACATACACACATGTGCATACACGGTTAACATTGCCTGGTATTTACTTTGAATCAGTTCATGCTATATTATTCACTTTTAGTTATAATACCTCATTGAAAAAGTATAAACAGAGACAAGGCACATGTCAGGCAATCATAAAGCCCATAAGAAATGTGACAGAAACATAAGTGACTTTAAAGGAGACAGAACACTGGCCAAGAAGGCCTTAACCCTGAGACTGACCATCTCTTTAGCCCTTTGTCCATCTCTCACATCTGTCTTTTCCTCTGCACCCCTCACCTGCACCTCAATGTCTCTTCCTGCAAGTGAAGCAGCTGGAACAGAGATAGGAAGATCTACTACAGTCAGGTCTTAGCCACCACTCTTCAAAGAGAGTGCAAATACAGAGCAAAGAAGCAGCAGGAGACTGAGGAACTCTGAGTGAGAGATACTTAGGGACAGTGTGCAGTAAAGAGAAAAACTGTGGCACGTTCAAATTAGGATTAATCACAAAGGCTTGTGAATAGAGGATATTCCAAAGGTGTCAAGAGAGTGTGGGGAAACCACACTCATGCAAATAGTATTCACGGACAAGAATACTCTAGAACTGGTATCCTAAGAGTAGAAGGCCACCCCCTGTTTGGAAAGAGTAAAGGAAGGAAGAAGTTCCTAGAAACTGGAGATGGGGAGGGGCTAGGTGGAGAGCTTCCCTCACAGAAGTCAAGTCTGTGGACAGGGCCTGCCATTGCCACCACATTCTAATACCTATTCCAACTTCTTTCTCCTCCTTTCTTTCACCCTCTTAGTGTTTCCCATTGGCCTAACCCTTCTGAGAGCCAGAGGACAAGGGAGCTCACCGATGCCCTCCATGTAGGTCAGTATGAGGCAGAGAGGAAAATGGAGATGGCAAATCCTGGTCTAGAGAAGCAAATAGAAGATGTTTCATACAGTGAAAAAAAGAGGGGAAACAGGAGAGGGGCATAGAGACGAAGGTCAAGTATTCGAAAACCTAAAGAGGACAGGGAACACCAAGGAGCCTAGAAAAAAAGAGCCTAGAAAACCTAAAGAGGACAGGGAACACCAAGGAGCCTTGTGCAAAGAGAGAAAGAAAAGTGAAGCGTGCAGCTAAGAGAAACAGAGGAGCAGGGGTTTCTGAACACGGAGTTCTAACTCTTTGCAGTCCTCCTGGAGTCTGTCAAGTCATTAAATATAAATGCCAGTAGACATTATAAATAAATGCAACGAAGAAATAAGTCTTTAGGGAAATCAGTGTCTTTGGCAAATTTGGCAAGTTGTCATTGACAAATTATCTTTTGGCAAATGGAACAGGCTCTCAGTGAATTGATTATTCTCAAATTGGACTGGTTCCAAGAAAAGTGGTACAAATAGAGAAGTTAGGAGAACAGTTGGATTGGTTCGGTTGAATATTTAGCATCTGATTGGTGTCTTATAAAGATTATTGCCCACGTCATTCAAGAGACTATTAAGTTTTAATTAAACTAAAACCCATAGCATCACCACCTAATCACGGCTGCTGGGGCTAAAGTTAAGTACAGACTTAAAACCATTTTGTTAATAATAATAGTTAATATGTATTGAGTATGTATTAATTCTGTGTGCCAAGAACTATGCGGAGTTCGGAACATAGATTTCCTTTTCATTCAGATCCTCACACTGACCGACTTATTGTCTGTTGGCTTTCTTTTACCCAGATTGAGCCTCTATTCATCTCTGTTCCCAGATGATTGACTTCTACAAACTTCATGCCTTGACCTGGCTTCTTGCTGGGTTTGTGCAATGAGAACTGTTGGTAGTAGATAGAAGAATGAAAGAAGAGTTGAGAGATACAACCTAACCCATATGGACCCTGCTCCCTCCTGGCCTTACTACCTTTCTGGCAGTGCCTGGACTCTGTCAATTCTTATGAGGTGGCCACTTTTCTAAACCTCTAAACTTTCAATTCAGCTCTGGTAAAAACATCCCCTTAAAGCCAACAGAGGAAATGGTATGGTAAAAGGAATGCTTGCCACTGTCTTTAGTCCCTTGATGCATCACTGTTTATTGATTCCCTTAAGTTTGCACACATCTTCTATAAATAATCACTTTACTAACCTTTTCTTTTAGTGTACAATTTGCTTCATGCCAAGATTGTGACAGATACATAATCAGAGACATAAGGAAAATATGATACAGCTTATTTTATATATGAGAAAACTATAGTTAAGCACGTATAGCATTTTTCCCAAGGCATGTAAATGATATGGCTAAAATTCAATAAGTATATTTGCCTCCAGAATCTGCTTTCATATCATTATTCTATATTTCTTTTCAACAACCAGGCTTTGAAGTATGGGGAGATTCACCATTATTCAACATAGGTCTCAACTATCATCAGAATATGTATTGTCCGATAAGGTTCTCACCAGCCACATGTATAATAGCTGTTAAGTACTTGATAAGCAGTTAGTACTATATATTGAAATAATGTTTAACTTACAATTTAGATATAATATTTTACATGCTTCCTATTAAAAATGTGGCTATTAAACTTTTAAAAGTCATATATATGGCTTGTATTATATTTCCATTGGACAACACTGTATAGGCTATCCACTGGCTTTTGAAATGGGTTGAGATGGAAAGCTTTTCCAGTGTGAATAATCCAAATAAAGACAAATTTACTCAACTAGATCCTATGTCAGAAAGTTTTGTGTGCATGACACACAAAGCATAGCAGAATTAAATAGGGTAGGTGAAAGTCAAAAAGCACACAGAGACCAGACACTAAGCAGGTATCAGAATAGAAGTTGTGTCCTACCAGATGCACGTACAAGAATAATCCATGCAGTAGAAAGAGTTCCTTCCTGAAAAAACCCAGAATCATATGATGGAGAGCTTTAAATACAATGACCCATGATCAGGAAAAGGATGTATGTGAAGATTTAGTAGAAGTCCCCAGAACTACGTTCACTTTTGACACCAACAATAATCAGAGCTCATCAAGATGATCCTCAGTTTTGATAATTTTGTAGAAGGACTCAAAAAACTCACTCAAAACTGTCAAACTCATAGGTTCCTAAATCAAAGGATACAGATTGAAATCAGTCAAAGAAAGAATATAAGGCAGGGTTTTGGACCATTCATAGCACAAAAATTCCAATATTTTCTCATAGTAGAATTGTGCAAATATTGCCTTTTCCCCCCTGCAGTGATGTGTGACAGTACATATAGAGTATTACCCATCAGAGACATTTACTCAAGTCTTGATGTCTAGAGTTTTCATTATTGTGAGATAGCGTCTCACTCTGTTGTACAGACTGGAGTGCAATGGCATTATCATAGCTCACAGCAACCTTGGACTCTAGGACTCAAGGGATCCAACTGCCTCAGGCTCCCAGGTAGATGGGACTATAGGCATGCACCACCACAACTGGCTCATTTTGCTATATTTTGTAGAGACAGCAGTCTCTGTATGTTGCTTAGGCTAGCCCACTATCTAGAGTTTTCACTGGAGCTTGGTCACATAGTCATGTTCAACTTCCCAGACAACTAACCTTAACCTTCAGTCTCTCCAGATGTTGAGTTGACAAGCATGACTGAAGACCCCTCCACCACCATTAATTACATTGTCAGGATATACCATCTAGTGTGACCCTTGATCTTTAGGTAAACAAAGAGGCTGGTGTCATGCAAGGCATACCAAGGTCTTACAGATTATCTTCTGGGAACTAGGACACAGGACCAAACATAGGGAAAAGTTACACAGAGTTACTTTACTACAGAGAAGTCCTTGAGTGAAATGATCTATATTCGAGGGTCTTGGGTGCAGTAACATCTTTCAACACAAACATCAGTAGGTATTGAGGAATCTACTGAGTAAATACCTTTTTTCCTCAGTGCCAATATTGATATGGAGAGAAAGGAATGCATTTACCCTGTTGTATTTCCATCTGTACTTCCATCCGTGTTTTCTTTTCCATTCTACTTTATCCTTATTTTTATTGTCCCTCCTCTTTTCTCTATTTCTTATTTGTTGATGCCATATCTCCTCAGTGACCTTGAACTCCATGTGGTGACCCAGTATTTTATGTAGAACAGCAATTAGTCTTCCTTTTACTCGCAGAATCTTAGAAAATGCTTTTATCTTATGCTTTCAGTCATTATTATAGGGGGAGAGAATATAGTTTTCAAACATATTTCAAAGACATATATTTTTCTCTTTTATATTGGTGGATTCCTTTTCTAATAGCAGTGATTTTTCTCTCCTAAAGATTCGTGTTATTTGAAGAGATGGACATAACCATCTTGCCCTTTCCATAGTATTATCAAGGGGATTATCCAATGGTTGTATGGAGCTTTGAAATAAAATTGTCATTTGGCATAAAATAAACTTTTAAATTAGAGTGTTTTTTTTAACTTTTAGGTACAAGAGGGTTTACTCTGAGTCAAAAGCATACCCCCACCCCAAAAGTCAGAATCAATAGAGAAGCTGAACATCAAAGGAGTTTTCTACATCCTGCATAGCAAATAAGGTAAAGAACAATTAGCTATACCCTAACACCAATAGAACCTGTAACACACCCTAAGATAAGGTGTGAATTAAATAATAAAAGATGAAAATGAACAAAACCAAAGAGGTCTGTAATTATGAGAGGCCAAAAATAAGGCTGGCTGAGATAAGCTGTTCATTGCTCTGTCTCATTGCATTCAAGTTTCCCCTTTGGAGGTCTTCTCACCTCTATATCCTTTTTTTCCTCTTGAAGTTATAAAGACTCATGCACTGTGATAGTTTTTAATGCTGCTCATTAACCATTTCTATCTTGTCACTCTCCAGCCACCAGATAGAATTATGTTTCTTGGATTCTCTTGCTTGGCTAAGGCAAGTGACAGTGCTAGCCAACAAGTAATGAGGACAAGTAATGCGTATCGTTTCCAGTAGGATAATTTAATTGCTTATGCATAGACCCTCCAGAGCTTTCTCTTTTCCTTTTTTTTTTTTTTTTTTTTGCAGTTTTTAGCTGGGGCTGGGTTTATAACCCACCACCTCTGGCATATGGGACTGGCGCCCTACTCACTGAGCCATAGGCACCATTCCTCTTTTCCTTTTTTTATGGTAACTTTCAATTTCTGAATGGCAGCTCTTCCTTGAGGGTAAGATGTAATGACTATGAGTACAGTGAGTGCCTAGCCAATAGAGACTGACATGCAAATGAGCTGTCCATGACTATTGTTTTAAATCAACGATATTTGGTATTGTTACAGAAGCATAACCTGGCTCATTCTTATCTGTAGACACTACTATGAGAAATGTACACAAAGTCAACCCAGTAATTGTTATAAATAAAGTTTGCTTCATTTCCTACACTTTGATTCTGAAGAATGATTAGCTGAGGCTGAACATTATCTGCATTACAGATTTAAACTTCTGGAAATGCTTATTTAAATTTTAACTTTTTAGCAAAAAAAAAAAAAGAAGCTATAAATCCCACCTTGTTCAAAAAGTTAAGGCTGGGTATGGTGGTTCACACCTGTAATCCTAGCACTCTGGGAGGCCAAGATGGGTGGATTGCTTGAGCTCATGAGTTTGAGAACAGCTGAAGAAAAAGGAAGACCCTATCTCTACTAAAAAACAGAAGAACTGAGGCAAGAGGATCACTTGAGCCCGAGTTGGAAGTTGCTATGAGTTCTGATGTCATGGCACTCTACTCAGGGTGACAGCTTGAGACTCTGTCTTTAAAAAAAAAAGTTTTGATAGCTCTATTATTACT
Source organism: Arctocebus calabarensis (assembly GCA_963573935.1). Lineage (NCBI taxonomy): Eukaryota > Metazoa > Chordata > Mammalia > Primates > Lorisidae > Arctocebus > Arctocebus calabarensis. The sequence continues at coordinate 160 of CAUYON010203870.1, read as the reverse complement.
TCATCTTATACATTCTCTATATTCTTTTTTTTTTTTTTTTATAATTTTATTGAATCATAATTCTGTACATTGGTGCAATCATAGGGCATGATTCATATACATTCAGAAATGTTTTCATCGTACTGTTACAGATAGCCTTCATGGCATTTTCTTGATCACT